>CAUYON010136719.1:0-45909 GCA_963573935.1 Arctocebus calabarensis | reverse complement strand
GTACCATTTTTTTTTTTTTTTTTTTTTTTAGACAGAGCCTCAAGCTTTCACCCTGGGTAGATTGCTGTGACATCACAGCTCACAGCAACCTCCAATTCCTGGGCTCAAGTGAGTCTCCTGCCTCTGCCTCCCAAGTAGCTGGGACTACAGGTGCCTGCCACAACGCCGGGCCATTTTTTGGTTGCAGCCGTCATTGTTGTTTTGTTTGGCAGGCCCGGGCTGGATTCAAACCCGCCAGCTCAGGTGTACATGGCTGGCGCCTTAGCCCATTGAGCTATAGGCGCCAAGCCAAAAATGGTGCATCTGACACATATCCTTTTTTTTTTTGAGGCAGAGCCTCAAGCTGTCACCCTGGATAGAGTGCTGTGGCATCACAGCTCACAGCAACCTCCAATTCCTGAGCTCAAGCGAGTCTCTTGCCTCCGCCTCCCGAGTAGCTGGGACTACAGGCGCCCGCCACAACGCCCAGCCATTTTTTGGTTGCAGCCGTCATTGTTGTTTGGCGGGTCCTGGTGCTGGATTCGAACCCGCCAGCTCAGGTGTACGTGGCTGGCGCCTTAGCCCGCTGAGCCACAGGCGCCGAGCCCTGACACGTATCCTTAAAAAGAAACCCCCTCACTCTCCCTGACACACGTGTGGAGGGTGACCTGGGCCTGGCATGCGTTTCTCGGCCCCTGCTCCAGGACGGGGGGCCCTGGTGTTTCCTGAGGCACATCGTGTCCTTGCCCCATAATTCCACGCTGAGTGTCTCTGGGAGGGGCCGTGGGAACTCCGGGTTCTCAGCCCTTCGGAGCATCTGGGGCTGTGAGGAATGCACCCTGGGGCTGGAGCACGTGCTCACTGCCGCACCCTCTTCCCTCCACTTTGCTCTCGGGCACCCGCAGCCTCCTCCATGGACCTCTCCACTCGGTCAGCAGCCACGCTCTTGTGCAGCCCTGCTCTGAGTTAGCTCCCCCCACATCTAGTACAACGTCATGTTTTCCATAACATGTACATAACATGCATTGCTTTTATAACCAGAGAAAACAAGTCTACTGCTTTAAAAATTACGATATTCAGTAGTCCCCTGTGGTCCAACCCCTCGGCACAGCTGGGTTTGTAATCCTCCTTGCTGACGGCTTCGCCTCCCCACCCTGGGTCTCCAGCATCCCCTGCTGGAGCTCCTGCCTCTATTCTGTACTCCACAGGAAAACCCAGGCAGTGGAAGAGGACCCTAGTCCCACCAGGCCCCCTGCCACGTCCACGCCCAGACTCTGCCTCTGTGGTCAAGGCCCCATCCAAAAGCAGCCCTTCTGCTCCCTGAGAAAACTAGCTCTGGGCAGGGATAAAGGCTGCAGCCTGCCTGTACGTGTAACGTTCTGTGTGTTCACAGAAGTGAACTATCATGTTGACACAGAATAATATCAAACGACTACCTGTTCTATCTTGGTGGCAGGCAAATATTACATGTGCTTTGTCAGAATCTAGCCTACAGTCAAAATGTTTAAAAAAAGGAACAGAAAGGCAAGTATAGGAAAAGGCAAGTCTTCTTCACACGTGGATGGTTAAGAGAGACGCTGAAGAAATCAACAGTTCAAAACAAACAGAATTTTGGCCTTTTCCTCCTCTGGTATTGGTTGAGCATTCTAAATTCAAAATAGTCCAAAATCCAAAATAGTCCAAATCCCAAACTTTTTGAGCATGGTGTCCAAAGGAACTGCTCACTGGACATTTCTGATTTTGGACTTTCAGATTGAGTGTGCTGAGCTGGTCAGTAAAGTAGAAATATCCCCAGATCCAAAGATATCTGAAATCCCAAATACCCCTGACACTGAGCATCTCAGATAAGGGAGACTCACATGTGGATTTTTCCAGCAAAAGTGGTATGTTTGTTTGAGTTATCTAATGTCTTAATTTAAGATGGCATAATATAAACAATATGAATAATGCTTAAAAAAGAATCATAAGCAAACCCCCCCAATTATGTTCAACGTACCACGAGTCACAAGGAAGAGAAGTCAGCTGGCCAGCGTGGGATAGAGACACGTCTGGACAGCTTCCCATTCACAGGGGAGGTTCAAGTGTTCAAAGGGAACATGTGCCCAGGTGAGTGTGGAAGAGATTCCTGATGATGGACGTGTGTGTGTATAAACATTTGTTTTAATACTTTCAATTGTCAAAAGAATACTTAAGATTAAATACAGCTGTTAGGAAATATACAACAGCAAAGTGGTACTTAGCATAAAAATATACCTAAAAATGCTTCTGCCTCTGTATCATAAAAATGTAGTTTAACAGACATTTTGTAGAAATTTCCAAATTATCACCTAGTCTGAGATTAGTATTTCTGTGTAGTATCTTACAGTGAGCTGAGCGGATCAAAATGGAGTTTGAAAAAAACGTCCTTCAGCTTAGTGGTGTCCAAGGTGTGCTTAACGACACATCACACACCACAGCAGCCTGCACCCTGGGGAGGATACAGTGTCTACACAGGTTTAAAGTCACCCACAAACACTCTGACCACCAGAGTGGCCAGTTAGACCTGTAGGGACGACGAGGAATACAGAGCCAGCCTGTGACTCTGACCACTGGGAATCTGGTCCCAGGAAGATGAATGACGAGTGCCAGTTTTATGGGCACACTCCCAACATGCCACCCCCCAAGCTGGGTGGTTCAGCCCAAAGGGAGGGAATGGACCATAGGAACCGGCCTGGACGAGACCTGGTACTGTCAGGGAGGCTGAGATGATGCTTACCAAGAAACTACTAAAAAGATGACCTGTCCTTGATCTTTGGAACTTGCAGAGAGGCATCATTATCATGCCTGGTCCTTGATCTTTGGAACTTGCAGAGAGGCATCATTATCATGCCTGGTCACGGTCAGTGGGCAGCAGGGCAGGTGCCAGTCTGCCCTGTGCCACACTGAGTCCTCAGGCTGTCCCCACGCGAACCCACAGTTCCATCTCAGGTCTGGGCAGGCAGGACACACTTCCCAAGCCAGACTATGAATTGGAAGGTCACCTCTTCTGGTTCACTACCATCTCTGCACAGCCCACCCAGCTGTCTGGAAACTCTTACCGCCGTCCACACCTAGGCAAGCTCAGGCCCAAACTACACGGGACTCAGTGTCTGACGGTAAGAACACTGCAAAGTGAACTTGAGAGAGTGACAATCAAAACTGTTCCCACTGAGCCACAAGCTAGAACCCAAGCACCTTCAGATAGACTTTAAAGCTCCCCTCCTCCCACTCCAGACTCAAGTGTCCTGGGGTCAAAACATAAATTCACCCTTGGTAGGAGCAGAGGTCAAGTAGAGGTGACAAAAGACAGGGACGAGCTACCCTGCGCGTCCCTACAGAGGCTAGAGCACTATGCCCCAGGGACACGACGTACCTGCCAGGACCGCTGCAAAGACTCCACTGGAACTTTGTGCTTGGGGAAAAGCCACAAAAAGACCCCTGGCCAACCCTGAAGAATCACTAGCCAAAGAAAGAGATCTCTTCTTGAAAATGTTCAGCCGACTTCAAGCTCTTGCTTCAACTTCTTTTCAAGAGCGACGGTTAGGCCCAGTGAAGTCCCATGGAGGACAGAGCCAGCGGGACCACAGCAAGGCTGGCTGTCCAGGAGGGTGCAGCAGAGTGAAGACCAGAGACCCAAGCCTTCAGGACACAGTGGTGGCAGGTAGCAAGGGCCCAGCAATGCTGCCCACCAAACACATGTGAAATGGGGACATTCCCCAGGGCATCCGGAGGTCAAGACAAGTGGCTGTGAAGAAAGGCGCCCACATTAGGGTTTAAACCCTGGAGGAGTCTACACAGAAAGAGGTGTTTTACAGAAAAAAAGAAAAAGAAACCAAACCAAACCAAAAACAGTTTCCATGGGCTAGGACAGGGAGATCTGCCCATGGCGGTGCAGCCGGCCAGCAGCCTGGCCACCCATTGTGCAGGACTCAGGCCCAGTCCAGCCTGGCTGAGTCCCAGCTCAAGTTCAGACCTTCCCACAAGCTCAGCCTGAGCCCACCTGCCTTTGGGAAGAGCACACCCTGAGACCAGCGCTTCTTTACTGTAGACAGCACTAAGCCAATGCCAGTTTCATTTCCACAGGGGAAAGCATCTCCCCACGCTCCGCCTGAAAACAGCCCCGCGCCTGGTCCAGCAAGGAGACGGTGGGGCAGGGGAGTCAACTTACCCGTGCCGGACATGTGGTTCACGCGGGCAGGATTCAGCAGCTCCACTGGCTGGTCTCGGCCCGAGAGTCCATCTGGAGAACAGAGAGGGCAGCGGGCTTTAGAGACCGTGAGCATTTCAGCCACCCCGCTTTACACTGAGAGCTGTGGGGGCTGCTCTCCCCAGCCACGGAAGGTACGTGTCTTTCCCAGTGGTAAAGGAGGACAGTTTACATTATCACGGACTGCTTGAGTTTGCCAAAGAAAATAAAAAACCTTTTGAAAATAAAACAGTCCCCAAGTGAGATATGGCAAACACAAATTTCTGGCCTAAGAGAAACAGGCTTAGCCATTTTGGTTTACGTCTGTGTAGCAGCCGCATTATACCTAATTGTGTTTATCAGAGACGAGCTTTGCTGCAGACCACAGGCATTTAGACAATAAAAACAAAGGCGCTCCTCTTCCTCATCCCAATCCTGACGAGAAGTGCAGGGGGCAGCCGGCGGCTCAGGCCCAAAGCGCTAGGGGAGATGCTTCCGAGGGTTTACGACTCACGGAACCCTTCCTTTGAACCCACTATTAGACCGAGTTCAGGAGCTGCTTCCACATATTCAGACTCTGCAGAGACAAGCCCGGGACCCACCCACCACATAAACCTGGCACAGGCTGGATTTAGACGGCCCTATATTTCCTGTATTTTCCCAGATAGAGAAGAACAAAAACTCTGGCAAGATTTCCAGGAATCACACTTTTCTTTTAAAATTAGCTTCTTCTGACAAGTGGTGTAAAGTGCTTTCCAACAACATGCATATCCTTACAGCTCGAACAGGAAGGTCAGCTGGTCTACTGGTCTACAGGACACACACTGCCACCACCAGGTCAGCAGACTGGAGGAAAACCCGCTTTTACCGGAATGGATAACACCCTGCACAGCTGAGGTTCAAAATGCAAGGACAAGCCACGGCCCCAGGTGCTCCTGGGACAATGCCAGGAGGGAGGAGATGAGGGTGGCCCTGAGCTCTTGGGCCATTCAGAGAGCCCCACGTGGGAAGTCTGGGTCCCCCCGCCCTGCCCCCCACAGCCAACCCTCCCGGCAACTCGGGGGTGTCCAGATCTCGAGCAGAGAGATAGCCGGCGTGTCTGAGGGTGAGCTGACCCAGGAGGAGGAGGAGGATGGGCAGGCCACGATGACACCTTGGAAGCTACCACCAAGCCCAGATAATATCTCACTAGTCAGATATTCCCTCCTGGGAGTTGGCTGATGCTTGTAAGGTTGACTGCTACTCAGAAAGAAACCTCGAGATAGTGGTAAAATTTTTAAGTACATTTATTTATTCTGTTGAAAAATAAACTGAAAGTTCAAAAACTATATTAAGTATTTTTAGAAACCCAGCTGTGCTTTCAGAAACACTCAAAGATGCTTTTGAAATTCCCAGCATAGCTGTGGTTTTCCATTAAGAAAGGGTCAGGGGTGCAGTGCTGGGCAGACCACCTGCCAGGGCTCTGCTCTGAGGCCACCAGACAGGCCCGCTGGAGAGGATGCTACACTCAGCTGTCCACCCAGCAAGTGCGTGGAGCTAGAAAGCTCCCAACCAAGGAGTGGAGAAAGGCCCTGAGGCAGGAGCGTAGTGGCCGATTTTTCGGCTCACTGGAAGACTTAATCTTTTGAGTTTGTAGTTGGCTCCCCAGTCTGCCCCAGCCCCACCCCTTAAAGTCTCATTCCCCCAGGACACAGGCACACATGATGCATTGGAGCATGTCACTCGGGCTGCATGGCGGTAGGGGGACATGTCCAGTCTCAATCTAATCAATCCAGAGCACAGCATGCCATCGCCCTGTCTTAAAATCCACATGAGGCTCAGCTGAGTCTGGTTTCATGCATAAAGTGGCATGCGGCCTGGCTATGTCCTGCCTGCTCTCTGAAAGACAGCGACAGTGCCTGTGCACTGGCTGACCACCAATGACCCTGCTATCTGCTAAGAGCATGGCAGGCTCCGTATTAAGCCTACCCTTGAACCAGACATGTCCATCCTGAACCACCCTGGGTCGGCACAGAACCCACAGCTCAGGGCTCCATCTCAAAAGCTGCCCCAGCGGTGGACATGAGTCTGGAGCCTTCTGCACTTCTGACTGAGCAGCTACAAGTCAGTGGTTCCCATTACTGTCCCCTAGGCTCTATAAATTTGCTAGGACAGCCCACAGAACTCAGAAAAACACCTTACTCGTGTTCATGGGCTTATTATAAGAGCAATGAACGGCCATATGAAGGCCAGGAGGCGAGGTTGTCAGGGTCCCACGGGCAGGAGCACCTGTCCCAATACCACTGGGCGTACTTCGCCCCTCAGTATGGACACATGGTCACCAGCTATGAAGTTCTAGAGCTTTAACAACCCGGTCTCCAGTCCCCACCATGCTGCCCAGAAGCCAGCAGTTCTAAGCCTCCAATGTCCATGTCTTCTTGGTGACCAGACCCATGGGACAGCTATCCGGGGGCCCCACCAGCAATCATTCAAGAGATTCCCAGGATTTTAAGAACTTCAGCCCCAGGAACCAGGACAGAGACCAGACAAGCTCCCTCTCCCTACGTGACTCTGGGCCCAGCTGGCATCATAATAACCCACCAACGCAAACCCCAAACCCTGCCATCTCCACATCTCTGTGGAGTGGTAGATGCACCTGAAGCGGACGTTGCTCTGACGCAGCATGTTAGTACTGAGCGCTCTGCCTCTCAAGGAAAGGAGCAGGTATGAAGCTCTGTGCCAACAGCAGGAGCCCCTTAATGCACAGGTGCCTAGAAGGGGCGTCAACAGCATCGATGTCACGGCCGGACAGTTGTGACCTGCAGCACAGAAACGGCACTATCCCGCCCACCCCCTGTCCCTGCTGCCCTCAGCACTGGACCCTCAGGGAAGCACGGCTCCTGTTCCCTGCTACAGCGGGCGGGCAGCCGGGCAGCAGGTGCAATGAGAAGTCAGAAACTAAAAGGTGTTCTGGGGGGGTTGGGAGGGGATAGCGACACTACCAGTGGGCAGCCCCGAGCAGGGCAGTGTGGGATGACTGTTTTCTGACCGGGAATAGAGCTCCAGGGAGACGTGGGGGGCAGGGGGCTGAGAATCTGATGTCAGACCAGATCCACCCCTCACGGTGGCAGTTCTGAGTCCTCCCATCAGGGGGTGCCAGGGCCTGTGACACAGCCCTGGGCATCACTGTGGCTGGTGGTGTGTGCAGTCCCATGAAGGCAGAGAGGGTTGCCACTGCGGTGTGGCAACCAGAGCTGGGATGAACCCAGCTGCGCCCAACAAAACTGCACACCTAACACACTTCAGACGTGAAGCCCACAAGTCCTGAACAGAGCAGGAGACACAGCGGGACAGCACTTTAAGGAGCAGGGTGACAGGGCTGGCACAGCTGGCTGCAGAGTGACCTGCAGCTGGGCACCACTTGGCAGGCCAGGTAGGTGGGAGGCGTGGCCATAGGTGTGAAGACGCACAGGGCAGCTGCTGAGAGCTGTTTTTAGATACCACAGTCTGGAGTGAATCACAATGAAATTATTTAGGAAAAGTGCAGTTTCTACGTTCTCCTGTCTGTGTTGGAATTTCTGAGAATGAGGAGAAAGCAGTGGTAAAAACCTAACATTTAGGGCAGTGCCTGTGGCTCAAAGGAATAGGGCGCTGGCCCCATATGCTGGAGGTGGCAGGTTCAAATCCAGCCCCAGCCCCCCCAAAAACAACAAAAAAACCCCAACATTTATAAGCAAGAAAATAATCAAGATAGAGTCAGAATGGCACTCCCTCCTCACCCATGGGCTGCAAGCAGGTTCTGGATCTGCCACTACTTGGGAATCTATTTATGCCCCACTGGACAGGACGTAAGTACTCTGTATCCCCCAGTGGCATTTTAATTGGCTCAGAGAGCCAGGGGAGGAGACACCCTGCCGGAGGGGAGGCTGTGGGAGCACAGGCGCCTCGGTGTTCTTATGACCACAGAACGGGCTCCGGTGACCTCCAAGCACCTACAGAGTCAGCTGCAGCCGACTGCACCACTGTCCCCAGGACATGGCAGAGGGACGCCACGCAACATGGAAGGGACAGGGAGTAGTAGAATTTCTTCAGATGCAGGACCAGGTAGATTAGAGACGCACATATAAAACAGAAAGGCAGAAAACGTCTAGATGACAGTAGCTAACAAGAAGCAGCTTGCCGCAGGGTTTGTTATGATTAAGCGTCCCCCTGGGAGTAGGGCTAAAGGCAGAGTGTACTGGCTTTTCAAGATCCACCTGGAATGGGACACAGAGGGTGTTTCTAAACAGAATCTTGGTCTTCTGGAGCCAGAGGAACATAACCTGCAACCCACCTGGCCTAACCACACCCTGGATTGGGGAAGGGCCCTGAAGTGCCGTGCAGATCGCCCAAGACCATGCAGGGAGGGCCACCTGGAACCAGCACTGTCCGGGCTGGACCAGCTCCAGTCTGAAACTGAACCTGGGCAAATGGTTACTTGCTCACAAAGACACTTTCCCCCTAGGGATTCAAATCACAAAAGCTAAACTCTGGACTCCTAGGAATTTGCTCTAATCCAGACTAAGAAAGAGAGGTAAGAGGAGGAAGTGAAAAAGTAAGAGAACACCAGGCGTACTCTGGTGGCGGTGAGGGAAAGAGGAAGGCCTGCTGTAGCCCTGCCCTCCTCACTGCTGCCCACGGTGGAGACGGCCTGGCCAGCACCCAAAGGGTCTAGCCACTGTGAGGCCCTGCTGTGACCACTCCCTCCAGGGATAACTGAGGCACCCCACACACACACACACAGAACACGAGGGTCCAGACCATGGCACACTTAACCAGCTGGGTATTTCTACAACTCTCACTTAATAGGACAAGACAAAAGTACTTTAGCAGCTACATAAAATGGCCCAAGCCCTGCTCTTGATATGTGTGGTGAAAGCAGCATTTTACTGCCACACCAGACCTTATGTTCCTTAGGCCTGTAAAGACAGTGTGGGAAGACCCTGCACACAGGTGCAGCTGATGAAGGAGGGGAGATGCCGGGAGTGTGCACCTGCTCACCCAGACGCAGCCTCCTCCTCCTCCTAAGTCACCCAGTCCTTCCCAGAGGACTAAAGGTCCCCACCATCTTCTTACATTTTAACTGCCTATTTTGGATTCAAACCTTTCATCAATTTTTTTTCTCAACTGAGTTATCTTTTTCTTCCAGAGCCAGAGAAATTCTTAAGAAATTCCTACGACTACCCGGTCAGATCCATGTTGCAGACACATCTCCAAGGCCATATCCATCAGCCTAGTCCTCTGGTGCTTATGATTGTTTGTCAGTTTCAAGAAATTCTCATCTACCTGGAGCTTGCACAGCTCTGTTAACATATGGTCATCTAGATGTTTTCTGGGTTTCCGTTTTACATGACCATCTCTAATCTACCTGGTCCTGATTTGGGTGGATGGTATAAGGTCGGGGTTTCGTGGTTTTATTGTTTTTGTTTTTCTATGAGATCAGTGAAGTACCCCCTCACCATGACTAAGAAGCCCCATCTTTCTTTAGTTCTAAACCGAATCTCAGTCCCTTTGGCAACTTGGTTACTTCCACATGTGCCAACAATGATACAATCTTGAACACCATCACTTGGGAAGACAAAAAGCCCTACTTTCTTCTTCAGAATCATCTTCAGCAAAATTATTCCTTTATTCTGCTACATAATTTTTTTTTTCTTTTTTTGGAGACGGAGTGTCACTTGTCATCCTTGGTACAGTGCTGTAGCACCACAGCTCACAGCAACCTCAGAGTCCTGGGCTTGGCGATTCTCTCGCCTTAGCCATTTCTTGTTGCAGTTTGACCAGGGCCAGGTCTGAACCCGCCACGCTCGGTATATGGGGCCAGCGCCCTACTCACTGAGCCACAGGCGCCGCCCTTTGCCACATAAATTTTAAAATTAGCTCGTCGAGTTCGACAAAAAATAAAAAGAAAAACAGAATCTATCTATGCATCGATCGATCAATCGATCGATCCCCGAGGAGAGAAGAATCTCAACACTACAGAATCTGATCCATGAGCATGGAAAGTTTCCTCATTTAGTTCCCTCAGGAAAGTTTCAGAATTCTCCACATAGCGGTCTTGAATATCTTTCGACTTGTTACCAAAGTGTCATATTTTATTTAAATTTCAATTTCTGCTTAGTGGTGTCTGAAATACAGCTGGTTTTTATACATTGTTCTGCTTCCTGGAATACTCACTCCAGTCATTTGTCTACAATGAACAGACTCACACCCCTGGGAACAGGGACCACCTGCCGCCTTTCCAGACACGCTTTTCTCCTTCCTCCTGGCAGGGCCTGGGATGTCACTGAGGAGGAGCAGAGAGGAAGGGGCTCACCAGGGTGCTCACCAGGTGTTCCCGGCGTTTACCCAGCAGGACTGACACTGTGAGGCTTCTGACGGGGACCTCTCGGGCTGAGGAAGTTCTCTTCCACTCTCAGAGTGTCAGGTATGTGTTTAAACTGCACGTGCTCGCTTACTTTCATTAAACCTTTTTGTATTAACTCATATTATTAAGTAAATTCCCTTCCATCTGGTAATACTGCAAAATGCCTTTTCTCGTGTCAAACCAGCTCTGCGTTTCTGCTACACCAACATGGCCAGGCTTGGCTGTTTGGGGGAACAGGAAAGGAACAACAGTCACTCAGGTCTGAAGGATCAGAGGCGGGGACCCTCCACCTTCAGTTCTAAATGTTGGAGCCCTTAGCCCCACATTCCAGCCTCAGCACCACACTTCACTGTTCTGTCAGAAATGTGAACATTTCTGCTGGGATGTGTCTGCTGGGACGTGGCGTGTACCAGTCACCGTACAGACATCAGCCACGGCCCCACGACCCCCATCGTAGCCCATCTTCCTGTCTATTTGCATCATTTAAAACAAACTTTTTACTTCAGGACACTTGTGGGTTTACAGAAAAGTTAGAAACAGCACAGGGCCCTCACCCTGGGCACCCTGCACCTGCTAACACCTCCATCCAATGTAGCCGCTCAAGGAAGCCACACTGGTCTGTGATTCCTCAGTTTCCCCAATGTCCCTTTTCTGTCCCAGGACCCCATCTCAGACCCCACATCATTTAGTCCTCATGCCTCGTAGGCTCCTGGTGGCAGGGACAGCGTCTCATACCTTCCTCGCATCTAAGGACCTGACAGCTTTGAGCAGTCCTGGCAGAGCACATCCAGGGTCCCTTACTGGGGTTTGCCAAGGCTTTTCTCATGATTAGCAGCAGACGGTGTTCTTGGGAGGTGACGTGCCCTTCTCACCTCACCCCATCACACCCCTCCCTTCATGGGCATACGCCATCGACGTGACCTGTCGTGCTGACACAGCTGAGGCAGCGACTGCCAGGTTTCTCCACAGTAAAGGTGCTCTTCTTACTGTCCTTCCACACCACGTCCTTCAGAAGAGTGTCACCGCGTGCGGCCACAAGCTTTCCTTCCCCACCGCCTTCTATGAGTTAATATGAGCACACTAGCTCACATGAGGGCAGCAGGGGACACCCAGGGTAGAGGTCAGCCTGAGTTCTGGCCCCCAAGGGACAGCAGATGCCAAATTGCAGGTGCAGGGCTAGGCCAGGAGAGACGGGAAGGGCGGGGTGAAAGGGTCTTGGATGCCTGGACATGCTCTGCCTGTCACCCGAGCCCAGCCCTGGGCTCCTGGCTGTGGTTCTCACACTCGCCTGTGCATCTCTAAAGCAGAGACAACTGTACACCTACCTGGAAGGCTATGTCAACAGTCATTGTGTGTCTAGGGGCTGCCACAGGCCTCTGGCTACAAGTGCAATGGTGTCCGGCTCTCCTACCTGCCACTCCCCTGCCTTGTATCTGTGGTGAGCTCAGTGCTAATAGAGAACTTGCTGGAAAAAGTGAAAGGAAATGGGGCCACCCTCACCAACATCCAGGCCCTTGGGGAGTGGGCAGGAGGGGAGGGAGCTTCTGTGCAGGCAAAGAGCACCGACCCTGCCCTGCCATGAGGTGGAGGTGGCCTTGGACAGGCAGAGCCAGCTTTTAAATCTAAGCCCAGTGCTGCTCCAAGAGGGTCTGGGCCCCCGGAGGTCAGGGCACCAAGCTGCGCCAAGCCCTGCGTGAGGGCTGTAGACAGGGGGCCCGCGTGTCCTCACAAAGCAGAGTCCCCACATGCACGTGTCGAATAAACTAGACACCAGAGAGGAAAGTGTAAAGAGCCTGTCTGCCTTTACAGCAAGGACAAAGCACTCACTAGCTTCTCTGGTCTGATGAGGACACTCGCTTCAGGAGGATGCAAGCATAATCCTTTCTGCCGGGAGGCCTGGCCGCAGGGAACACAGCCGCTGGCCTGTCCTTAGTCGCAGGTGTCTGTAGGGAGGCTGCACACCCAGGCTCACTCACCGTGCTCCGAGAGGAGTGGTAGGTACACAGCTGTGTACAGACATTGCAGTGCAGTGTGTCCATCAGGTGGAATCACTGGGCTGCTGGTCTGGATTTAGTGGCTGCTTTCTGCACCTGCCTATGAGACCAGTGCTCAGGTGCTCTTGTTCAGTCAATCCACAAAGGGGCTCAGGGGACAGCAGTGACCTGTTGGGTCAGCCAAGTGCTCACGTTTCCCCAGGGCCGGCACCAGACTGGACACCCAGAGGGGTCCCACACGCCTGCCCCAGCTGCACTTGCACATCCTGCTCCACCCGCTGAAGCGGTCCTGCAGCCCTGGGCCCACCTCACCCTGTCCTCCCAGTACATCTGTGCCCCACAACAGCACCCCCCACATAGGTGCTGCTAATAGCAAAGCGTCCCGACCCTTTACGTTTTGCTTTTTCTCAGCACACAGGTTACTGAAAACTACTGAAGTTCTATAAGAATGCTTATGTCTGCCCATAGGAATTAAACTTTAATGATTCAGTGCTGTGAATTCCTCAGGAGCATCCAACATAGTTTATGTGCATTTATTAGAGAAAATAAATGGAAATGGATAAATGGAAAATAAATATTTCTCTAACAATACTTCTTCCTTCAGGGTAATCAGGAATCCATTTTAAAGGTTAATGATGACCTACGACATGTCCCTGCTGTCTTTCCAGCTAACACTTTGCAGAGTCAGGTCTGAGGAGCCTGTTATAGGGAGGCAGAGGCTACTGGTGCCCAAAGTCCAGAAGGAGAAAATCCCTGGGACCCCGGCCCCAGCTCTGTCATGGCCAGGACAGGGATGCTTCAGACAAGCCAGCCAGGCCCAGGCGGGGTCCTGAACTGCACAAATGTTTGTATGGAGGTACTGCTTCAGGTGACCAGTACCAGGAGAATATAGCTGGGGCACACACAGTCACTCTGGAGTCATTTGTTGAGAGCAACACTGGATACTATCTGCCAAAAACACATACTGACATATTTAAGGGAAAATGCTATGTTTCCTGGGGTTTGTTTTAGATTTGCCAAAAAATAAAGATGAGGGCAATGAAGTGGGCAGGTGGGACATAGCAGGCCTCTGAAGAGGGGATGGCATGGGGGTGGGGGTGGGGTGTCATACTGGGAAGGAGCCTCTCCTTTGTGTGTGTTAGAAAGTTTTCACAATAGTATTTCAAGAGATGCCAAGAATAAAGACCAGCTCTCCCCTCCCAACCAGCAGGGTTAGTCTTCACATGGCAGCTGCAGGGTGACCTGCCTACCTCCCTCCCCCAGCACTGTCCTGACAACCTCTGGCTTGTCAACAGCACTGTCTGAGCAAGTGCACCTGCTCGGTCCACAGCAGGCACTGGGCACCTGAGAGGGTGCAGTGACAGGACACAGAGCCCAGTCTCGGTCAAGTACAACCAAGTAGTAGGTGCCACCTCCTGCCAGAGACCCCAGGTGACACCGCCACAGCAGACTCCAGGTGACGTCCACTACAGAGACCCCAAGTGACACCCACCAGAGACCACAGGTGACACTCTCCAGAGACCACAGGTGACACCCATTCAGAGACTCCAGGTGACATCTGCCACAGAGACCTCAGGTGACCCCTACCACAGGTGACAACCCCAGGTGGACATCCACTCCAGAGACCCCAGGTGACATGCATCACAGGAGACTCTAGGTGACACCTATCACAGAGACCTCAGAGAACACCCACCACAGAAAGCCCAGGTGACATCCACCATAGGAGACCTCAGGTGACCCCTATCACAGAGACCCCAGGTGACAATGCCAGGCACGGTCGATGAGGACAAAAGGTACAAGTTCTGGGGACACCCCAGACACCAGAAAAATAGCCGGTGAAGAAGAGAACAACGTGGGACTCGCCCTCGAGGACAGAGCTGATGGCACATCACTCAGCGTAGAAAAACACCTGTCTGAGAAACCTTCCACACAACAGGGAGCTTCAGTGACGAGAAAAACAGAGCAAGGCTCTGCCCACAGGCTGCAAGGAGCTGACCAAGGTCAGCGGGGATCTGGACCGCCCCACGGGGTCCTGGTATGGAGCCAGGCACGGGGTGAGTGACAGCGAGGACTCAGGCAGGCAGGCAGGAAAGAGGGCGGTTTCACAGGAGGGCAGGTCTGGGGAGGCCTGGGCTGCTCTCCACGGCCGGACCTCAGCAGCTCTCCCACACACTGCCCTGGCCGTTCTCCTCCCTAAATAAGACAACAGAGAGAGACAGCTCTCAGCTGTCCCCACTGAGCCGCACGGACCAGCTCACCCGTTCATGAACGATTTAGCAAATCAGGAGAAAACCTCCACGCCTGCCTCTGAAAACAGCATCCGCCCTGCTCCTGGGAGGATACCGTCTGCCCTGTGAAGAGGACGCATCAGGGGTCACCACGGGGCTTCCGTGCAGAGGGACTCAGGCCGCTGTGAACCATGCAGCCGTCTCGCAGCCTGTACCAAGCGCACGTGCAGCAGGACACAAGCTGGAGCTGGTGACCGACTGTGGGCAGGGTCCCTTCGATTAAGTTAGTGACAGCGAGAGGTGACACAGCTGTCGGCAAAGGCTGAAAAAGAGCTCTGAACGGCTGTGCTCCCTCCTCCGCCAGCCCAGCCTGACTTCCGTGAGAACCGAAAGGCACCTGTGAAGTTGCCCCTGCCAGGTGCCAGGTCCACGTCCCTCGACTAGCACCTCTGAACCACCAAGCCAACAGAGCATAATTTCCACCGACCGTGCCTAGGAACGGGCCTTCCCCTGGGGCACAGGGCCCTGCATTTGGGAGCAGACAGGCTGGGCTGCAGCAGTCATCCTGAACTTGGCAGACAGTGACACATTCTGCCCTCAAGGGCCACAAGTCCCAGGCCCTAGAGGGGAAATCCAGGCGATGACAGTGTGGCATTCTCAGCACCCAGGTCTCCAACCCTGACCATGGCTGACCAGAGACCCTGTACCACCTCGCAAAACACACAGGAAGGAACAACGGACTGCAGACTCAGGGTGTGACAGGATGCTTGATGACGACAACCCTAGGAGCATGCCTCCCCAAGTCCAGCTCCACACATTCAGCTTTGTGTCCCCTTTTGCCACCTGGGTGCTGCCACTGGCTCAAGCATCCAGAAGTTCATCTGGAGGAGGCGGAGGAGGAGGTGCCGAATCCACACTGCAGGCCCCTCGCCTGGAAGGACCAGAGTGCTGGTGGCTCAGTGCACACTGGCAGCAGGGACACGGGAAATGGGGCTTCCTCTAGAGAAGGACTGTCTGGCTCCCCCACCTGCCCAAGACCTGACGGAAAGGATTACTTTGGAAGCCTGGCTCTAGACAGTTCCAGCAGGACTTGCAGCCCAAGGCCACAGGACAGAAAGAGAACAGAGGATTATTACAGCACCACCCCACAGAACAGGTGCCGGGGCCGGGAGTCAGCCTGAGCCGCGTGTGTTCACACCTGCACTGTGGGTCACAGATGCAGCCGGTACATCTGGAAAGAGGCTCCTGGCAGGCAGCCGGCCCAGCGGTGCTGTCAGCTCCTTTAGGGCCTGTTAGTGTGATTTCATGGCTTCTGTGTCACTGGGTTTACAAGATTTCAAGAAGTTTTAGTTTCCATAATTTTTGTACTATACCTAAAAGCATATCTAATTTCTAAAATTAAAAAATATATACTTTAAATAGAACAGATACACAAATCACACCATCAGACAGCACAGCTGCCAGCACTGCAGGTGCCCTGGAGAAGAGATGATCTCCAGCCCTGTCCGCAGCCCCACATCTCCTCTCTCCCTCCCCTCAGTTCTGCTGCTGGGGCTGGAAGCTACTCAGAGGTATAAACGTGCAGCCAAGAAAATCAAGTCATTATTTAATTTAAGAATATATCAGCACTCCCAGCATACTCCTCCCTCCAACAAAACTAGCTTTCTGGGTCCTCTGTAAAGACAGTATATGTGACCAGCCTGAGTAAGAGACAGAAAAGAAAGAAAAAATCAGCTGGGTGTGGCAGGAGCCTGTGCCCAGGTACATGGGAGGCTGAGTGAAGAAGATCACTGGACCCCAGGAGTTTGAGGTTGCTGTGAGCTATGATGATGCCACAACACTCTAGCCTGGGTCGCAGAGTGAGACCCTGTCTCAAAAACAAACAAAAGGCATAGAATCTGCAGAAATTGCACTGCGGTATTATAATTTTTGTTATGCACAGTGTGAATACACTCCACAATTCACAACTTCCCCAAACCAAGACTGACTAAATCTTATTATTTCTTTTTATTCAAGACAAGCTTCATTTTCTAAAAATATAGTAATTTCTTTGTATAATGTTCTATTTTAATCTTCTAAAAATAGACCTCGTGCTAGGAGAACCAATTTGCTGCTGGATGTTAACTATGGAATATCATCGACAGGATGTGGGCTTCTGCCCTTTCTAGACTTGGCAGCTGGTGGCTTCCACATGATGACCTGGGCAGGTGGCACCAGGGCTCTGGCTGGGAGTGTAGGAGCCAGACTACGTGGCACTAAAGCCAAGATCTCCTCACAACACCTTGACACCACACAGATGACATGACCAGTCTGGGCCTCACTGTCCACATCTGTCAAATGGGCACAAGGATGCCTCTGCCTTGCAGAATGGGGGACTCAAAGTGCAGCACCCCGGGACTAGGCCCTGGCTGTAGGAGCAGGTCCTCCAACTTCTCCTCCCACCAAAAGGTTTGCCAAGAGCTTCTCAGGTATTAACAGAAAAATTAAAGAGAAAAATGAGAACGCACGAGGGAAACAGAAGAACCAAAGGGCAGCTGCTGCCTCTGGGCATCTCACGTCCCACAGAAGCTCCTCCTCAAGACAGGCAAGCGGGTCTGTGCCTGTCACTGTCTCTCCGTGCTTGTCGTTCAAAGGTTGAGCGCTGCCACTACACCAAACTGGAGAGAGCAAAATGTGTCCAAATAGCTGATACATTAAAATGTTTTCAAAACAACCTTTCTAAGTTTCAAACTTTCATAAGTCTAAGAACAGAAATATCCAAAATTTTAGACCATAACCCCTTATCTTCTCTGTCATATGAAGGAATTATTTTTGAATGAAAAAAGTAGAAATAAAATAATTTCTCTCTTTTGTCCCCACACTCCCTTCCCAGACCACTCTCTAGGAGGGCCCTGCCACCCCATGCCCCACCCACCCTTGGTTTCATGATGGGGAGCCCTGTGTGAGGCTGCTGGAGACCCCACCTGGTGAGGCCACTTGCCCCTTACCCCAGCAAGCTGCCTGTGCACCTGCTGTGTCCAGCAGAGAGGGAGCATGATGCACGCTTCTGTGCCACGTTGGAGGTTATGTCAGATTCCTGATGTGTTTTTGTGTTCTCCTAAGATACTACAGTTCTTAGAATAGGCCCACTTCTGATTATGCCCTAGGAAACTCAGATGATAAATTCTGTACCACTGGGTTAGTTTACCCACAACTGGTGGAATCACAGGGCAAAGGAAGTTCCCAGAAGTATACCGAAACAAAACGAACAGGCTTCTCTTCTTAATCTAAAATGAATCTTTGTGCACCGATCTGACAGGTACGTGCAGCTACTTAGACGTGAAAGCCTCTGTAATCACAGGCTCAGTAGTGGCCGGCCTAGGGTATAAGCACAGCCACGCAGGACGACAGGCAACTCGGCTGTGAAAGGATCTGGACAACAACCGTGGCTCAACCAATGCTCCTTGTTTTGAGCCTCTCAGTTACCAGAGACACCTACAGCAAAAACAACTACACTTCGGGAAACGCTGTCCCAAAGTAATGTAGAAAATACAGAGTGAATTGGGACTTAGGCCCTTAGACCTTGTTGGACTGAAGTCATAAGCATCCCCGACCACTCCCTTCAAGAAGGGAGAAACAGTGACTGTAAGAATAAAATCCTGCCCCAATACCACATTGAGAGTTGAGCTTAAGTGAAGGAAAGAAGACCTCAGTTACGAGGAAGGAAACAAACAAAAATGAGGCGTCCTGGGCACATACACTGAGCCCCAGCCCTGTGCCTGGGCCCAGGAGGCATCAGGACTCGACCCAGGACCAGGAACCTGGGGCCTCGACATCCCAATGGCAGGAGGGGCGGCTCAGGGCTTGTATCACATTCTTTGAGTAGCTCTAGAATCCTAGGTAAAACTAGCTCCGAACTTGAGAGACCTGGGAAAACAAAGAAAAATGGCTCTTTAGAGACATGTGTACAATCCTGGGAGTAGAAGACACGCAGAGAAGGGAGGGAAGGAAGGAAGAACCTGAGGGACACAGGGATGAAGAAAGGGAAGGAGAAACACATGGAGGGAGAGGAGAGAGGAGTCAGAGGAAGGGAGGGGAGGAGAAGGCAGCCCTCCTGCTAAAGTGAGTCGACAAAGAAAATTAAAAATTATAAATGATATATGGAACAAAGAGAGTAAATTTAAAGTATTGGAATAAAGAAAAAGAACCATAGAAAAAGAGAAATGGGAAGTTTTAAAAACAATAAGAAGATTTTCTATAATTAAAAGCAAATAAGATATACTTAAAGACAGAAGTCATACACTAGAGAATAAATCTAAATAACGAACAAGAATGTAGCACAAAAAGAGAAAAATGTAGAGGAGAGAGGCCAGGTTAAAAGATGGTGCGACAGAGATCCAACATGGGTTCCTAAGAGAAAGAAGGGAGAAAATACACAAAATTTAATATTGAAATACACTGAGGATATTCCAGAAGCCAGAGACTTGAGAGTCCTTAGATTTAAAAAAGCATATGAAGGCCAATGAAGATAAGTCAACACAATCCTACATCAAGGCACATGGCAATAAACCACCTGAACAGTGAACATGGAGAAAGATGATAAAAGCAGCACTACAGGAAAGTTAGATGACCTCAGATGAAAGAACAGTCAGACCAAGCGCTAATTTCCCAACAACAAAAACAACCAAAAGATAATGAAATATCTTCAAACTGCTGATGACATACCAACCTACAATTCTATACCCAACTAAACTATCTTAAAAAAAAAAAAAAAAAGATATTTTCTAATGAACAAAAATTAAATTTCACCATTCAAAAACCATTGCTAACATAACAGCTAACAGATTATTTCAGGAAAAAGGAAACAATATCCAAAGTGAAAGAGCAAGATGGCAGGGCACTCAAGTGGTGATCGCAGGCCATCCCGTGAGTGATAGTGGGAGAGCACGGGACACAAAGGTGCATGACGTCACAGAGACCATCTTCATTACATGCAATACGGTTTCTTCAAATTTTCCTTCCAAACTCATGTGCTGTGTTTGTGTTTCAGAGTCATTGTCTAAAATACTTGGTTAGTTTCCTTTTAAGAACAATGAAAATCCTAAGAAGAAAAGATTTCCCTCTTCATTTGGACAGTTAGGAAACGCAGAGCCAAGCAGGCAGTTAGTTTTCAATAATTATGCAAAATTGATGAGAGGCATTTCTGGGCTCTACTTCCCTCTGACCGCCATTTCTCCTTTCATCTGGCGTCTCCATCTTTGCTCTTACAGAGTCCTCACTAGTGAAGTAAGAAGTAGGCATGCTGTCCCCAAGACTGCACTGCACAGGTACCAGAACAGCGGCCCGCCAAGCCCTGACCTGCCTCCAGGTCATCAAGGAGAGCCCTGAACACCCCTTAAAGCTCCATGTTGCAGCAGAGCTCAGCTCCACTGAGGAGAGAAGAGCTCATCAATCCCGTAAACCACAAAAAGCCGCCAAGAGCAGACCAACTGCGACCACGGGGCTGCGCGTGATGGGCGACACGCATGTTGACAACTCTCCCGTGCTTTGCCTGAAGTCACATTTGCAGGTTGCCAGGTCCTTCTTTGAAATCAGCAATGCTGATGCAAAAGCAACTCTTTGTGAGAAATACTCAGCAAAAGATTGCTTATCCTTTGCTACACTCAGAAATTAGTTAAAAGAAACCAGGTCTGTAAACCACTCTATGCAAATACTTTTGCAAAGGCTCTGTATTAATGCAAATATTATGTTTGTCTTTTATTTTAATGCAAACAGCATCTGTTCCGCACAATCCATGCTTCACTTTGTAGTCTGTGCTGAGGGGCTGGAGTGTTCCAGCTGCTTCTGAGAATCTGAAACAGATTTCCAGAAAGGCCGACACAAAAAAGCAGTTCACCAAAGAGAACAGAAAGCAGTAAGTCCAGCAGGGCCCCTCCCAGGAGGCTTCACTCTTCTAGGCAAGAAACAAATTCAGGAACGAATTGACTTCTGGAGAGGCTTGGGACTTTTCTTTTTTAAAGAGTTTTGACTAAGGAAAAAATCAGGATTGCTTTTTGTAAATTCCCTTGCAGGGCCGGGAAGGACCGACTAGTGGCAGCGGGCTGCCCTCCAGACCCGGCCAGATGGAGCAGGTCTCCTCTTGCAAAGCTCAGCCTCACCCGGCTGCAGAAGAGGCCTCATCCTGGGGTCACTGGGAGCTCCTCACAGGATGGAATCTTGTCAGCAGTCACATCCGTGGTCCTCAGGCGATGACCAGCTCGGCAGGAGTAGACCCAAGAAGGGGGTGGGCAAATAGCTCAAGCTACAGACAGGAAACGGATCAAGTGGAGAGAGAACGTCCTGCCTCAGAACACTGACAGTCCCAAGCCTACCATCCCGGGTCTGTGGACGCAGAGATCCTGCCAATCGGGCCCACTGGACCAAGAGGCGGGGAACCCAGGTGCATTCAGATGTCTTTCAAGGCCAATGTTTACTCTCACATGAACTTGCTGTTAAAACTCCAAAATATCCTTTTGGACAAGTAATTCTTTGGGTAAATAACAGGCTGAGCATTCTAGTAACTCCTTCCATAATTACCTTAGCTATTAGCTTCGCTTCAAATTGACTAATTTTCTCACATACACTAGATATGAATGATTCTACTCTTCCTCTAAGTCATGTAAGAAGGATTTTGTTTTGACAAAATATTCTGTGAATATCCCTATTTGATGAATAAATATGATTTCTTCAAAAAGCATGGGTGCCAGATAACAGTGAAATAGACCATTTGGCCTTGTCTTATTGTAGAAAATCACCATGAAAGCCGGACAAACGTAAAAGCATCTTCTTGACAGTGCTGTTAACAAAACAGTGAAGAATTACGGGACAAGACAGACACAGAAGTGAGTCTGGCACGCGGGGCTGGTCCCCCTCAAGGGCACCTCTCAGAGACATTCTCTCGAGTCCAGGAGTGGAGACAGGGACTGGCGGCTGGCACAGAGGAGGAAATGTAGCGAACTCTTTCTCTTTGCGTCGGGATCCTAATACAATCCCGAGGAATGACAGCTACCCCCAAGAACTGGACCATCAAGATCTATAGCTTTGCTTGTAAGGAAGGCAACCCCTATAACAGAAATGAGGTGATAACTAATTGCCAGTGCCTGGAGCCCAGATGGAAACAGCCTTAAAGCTACTCTAGAGGAAGATGTCATCAACTTAGGCCTCAAATTATCTCAATAGATTATGCAAACTATCCGTAACACATATACACACATGCACACACACGCGTGCACGCATCACACACATACATACACACACATCACAAACATGCACGTGCACACACACCCCACACACACACATACGCAAACATATGCACATATACACATGCACACATACACACACATGCGTCAGGCACAGGAAAAGTCAACCCAACAAGAACAAAAGTCGTGCAAAACAACAAAATAGAAAAAGGACCCTCAGATGCTCCATGGAATTTTCAGAGGCTTCATCACTTCCTTGCTCTATACTGTGGCCCATAAATGATAGCTTTGAAGCACACATGGGAATACCAGTGGTACTCTAGTAATGATAAAAGAGGTGAATCCAAGTCAAAATTCTAGGTGGTTTTAGACATGGACTTTAAAAGAACAATTTTAATCTTTAAGAAGATAAATCGGAACATTGAAAAAGGAATTCTAAATCTGAAAAATGCAGAAAGCTCACTTAGGACCTTTCTCATGTAACAGATTAGACGCGGCTAGAGTGGATCAGAGGGCAGGAAACTGGCCGTAGGGAAACGTCCAGGATGCTTGTGGGCCAGGGGAGCTGGACGCAGACATAGAAGGCACCACGTGGCCCTGCAGCAGGTGCAGCCACAGACAGGGAGGAGGCGGGACCGGAAAAGCACATCTGAAAGGGCGGGGCCTACCACTTCCCAAAGGGACTGGATGACACCAGCAAAAGCTCCAAACGCCTCTTGGAGCTGCAGCAAGAACAATGGCTGATTTTTCAACAGAAAACAACAGGACCCTTCAAAGCACAGCAAGACGACTTCAAAGTGCTGAAAGATTACAATTGTCAGACTAGGAACCTACATCTAGCATGAACATTCTTCAAACCTATGAATGAAATAAAGGCATTTTTCAACAAAAATAGATAACTTGTCACCAGGAAGACATTCTCACAGCTGCTCTCAGATGGAAGATGAAAATGAAAACCAGTATGAAGAACAATGGAAAGGGGTTAAATATGCAGACAAATCAAAATTAATATTGACTTTCCAGAAAAAGCCTGGTTAATAGATGCTAACCAACAGCGTAGAAGAGAAAGGGCAAAGGCCCAGCACACAGCAACCTGCCAGACAGAGCAGACGTGATGGAGAACCACGCTGAATGAGAACCAGAGCTCTGGTTAGAAGCTAAGATCGCCAGACTGCACAGGAGAATGTAAAATAAAAAAATTAACCCAAACACATACTATTTACAAAAATAAATCTAAAAGATAGAGCTACAGAAAGTGTGAAAATAAAACATTTGGAAAAATATGTACCTTGCGAACAATAAACAAAGACAAGCTGGTATATTAATATTAACGTCAGACAACAGTGCCTTTGATAAGGCACTGACTCTCAGCCGTGATGGCATAGCATGCCTACATTTCTTGAATTAAACTAAAAATCAACAACAAAAAATCACCAGGAAGCTCCTATATGTTTGAAAACCTTAAAAATATACTTAAAAATTATCCATAAGCCAAAGAAAAAACTGAATGATCAAAACAGCACATATTAAAATTTTTAGGAAGTAGCTGAAGTCACACAGAGGAAAATGGCCTGCAAACACCCATGTTAGGGTTCCATTTCAAGGGTTTAGAAAAGAACAGAAATTGAACTCAAAGAAAGAAGCAATAAAAAGCAAAACTTAATGAGAGAAACTAGAAATAGAGGTTAAAATTTACAAAACCAAATGCTGGTTCTTTAAAATGACTAACGGACCTGAATGATCTCTGGTAAAAATGATAAAAAAGTACTTTCTGCTCTACCCGTGGGAAGACTTGGACCCCGGTCCCTAGACCGCTGCCTGGCTGCCTGGCTGCCTGGCTGTGGGGAACTTGGCCTTGGACAGTCAGCCCAGCAGGAGACGTGGGGAGTGAGGGAGTGCAGTGCTCTCTGTCACAGAGGCTGTCTGATGACCAGCAGACAGCAACAGGATGGAAGGCGAAGCCCGAAGCCCCTAAAGACTTCAGGACCCAAAGGACAACACCCTGGGCCTTCCAGACCTCAACACCCCAGTTACTTCCCGCTCCACACGGACACTGCCTCTGGGAACAGGAAGCTCGTTTCAGCAGGGCTCAGTAGAAGACAAAGATGGGGTGTCCCATCCAACAGCCGCCCCTCTGTAGATGGTGGGTCCAGGCTGTCTGCGAGTGCCCGAAAACAGCTCCCCCGTCTGTGTGCACAGCAGCACCCACAGTGGGGGAGACCACAGACTCTGGCCCTAGACATGGACTCAGAGCAGACTCCCCACTCAGCAGCTGTCAGACTCAGCCAAGTTGGTTCATCCTGTCACACAGGTCAGTACAGACTGCACATCTGGAACAGGGTCCACTGCAGTCCAGTGAACACGGTGAATTTCTGTCCCCATCTATCCTGACACAGAATGCCCCACATGGGCCTACTGGCTTTATCTCTTTTGCCCCAACAACCCAGCTCTAGGCCAGGTTTCTCCATAAAATGCTTGTCAGAGCAGGTCACTCTTGGAGCAACAGCTCTCAGTGGCCGGCTAGTACTGGTGGTCAGAGAAGGCCTGAGGCCCCTGGTCTGCTTCTGCAGACTGCCAGTTCGGACTGGCTAGGTCCCCGGTCAAGGTGGTCTTGCTACAGCCTCCCACGGGGCGTCCACTTGGCGGAACCCTGGCTCCCTCCATGCTGGCTGAGTGGCTCTGTCTGCTGGGATGGGATACTCACCCTGAACCTGAGAAGTAGCCACACAGCCAGCTCAGCTTCCTGCTGGGAGGGAGGGGCTGAGGCTGCTGGTCCCACTCCCTCGGGCACAGGCCCTGAAGCTCAGCCGGAAAGGAGGGCTTTATTCTTGACCGTGTGTGTGTGTGTGTGTGTGTGTGTGTGTGTGTGTGTGTGTGAGAGAGAGAGAGAGAGAGAGAGAGAGAGAGAGAGAGAGAGAGAGAGAGAATGGGATGAGGATGAGCTAATCCCAGTTTTATTCTTGACCGTGTGTGTGTGTGTGTGTGTGTGTGTGTGTGTGTGTGAGAGAGAGAGAGAGAGAGAGAGAGAATGGGATGAGGATGAGATAATCCCAGTCAGCCCACCTACAAATAGACCAGCGGTTCTCAACCTGAGGGTCGTGACCCCTTTGAGGATCGAACGTCCCTTTTACAGGGGTCGCCTAAATACATCCTGCATATCAGACACTTACATTATGATTCATAACAGTAGCAAATTTACAGTTATGAAGTAGCAACAAAAATAATTTTATGGTTGGGGGTCAGCACAACATGAGGAACTGTATTAAAGGGTCTCGGCATTAGGAAGGCTGAGAACTGCTGCCCTAGACAATCAAGACACGTGGGGTGAGACAGGTGCTGTCAAACTCTAAATTTATCTCAGAAATGAATTCACCGGAGCACAACAAGCCCCAGGTAATGGGCTGGAGGTGACATGACCAGGGCAGGAGGGGTCTCCAGACCAAACACCTGAAGAAGCCCCCTGGACGGGCACTGCGTTCTCATGACCAAGGGCTCCAGGGGACAAGGCCACCACCGTAGGTGCTGGTGCCTGTGGAGGCAGGAGCCCCAGAGGACACTGTTCATGTGCGTCTGTGAAGCACCTTGGGACAAGTGATGAAACACTTTTCAACTATTACCAAAAACAGACACCTGGCTGGCATGCAGAACGCCACACCACACGGGCTCGAGGGAGCCTGGGCTGCACAGGGGTGTCGGTGTCCCGGGAGGGGCGAGGAGACAGTAGCTGTGGACAGGGAGAAAGGGACAGGAAGGGCTGATGGCACTCTCAGAGGGGAATATCTCCAATTCAGACCACACCAGAGCCTCCCTCACTCCTCAGGACAGGTGCCCATGGCAGTGGGCACCTTCTACCCTGCCCAGCCAACTCTGCCACCAGCCTGACCCAGAGCCACTGCATAAAGCCTGTGTCCACATGGGCTTAGGGTCACCTGGGTGCTATAAAGGCACTGCTGCTGGGAGGTCCCACCCCGAAGGGACGGCACTTTCCTGAAGACCTCAGACACAGAGGTCTAAGCTAAGCCCAAACCTGTCCCATGGTCACCTCCCAGAAAAAACGACGTCAAGGGTTCATCCTGGTGGCAGGTCAGCACTGCCTTGCTGCTCCCTCCACAGTGCAAGGAAGAAACGCTGCCCACTCACCCCAGGAGCAGGGCTTCCTCGGGGCTTTTTAGAAGTAAGAATTTCTTGCTGTGGTGTCTCCGTGGGAGAATCCTAAATTTCCATGATGTGAGATAAAATTGTAGTGGGATTACAAAAGGGTTGGCTTAATACCAGAGGCCACAATAACATACTTCGGAAAGAGAGTAGCAATTTGGTTCTCTGCAGAATTATAAATGGAAGGATTGTATTTTCTTTGAGATTTTTTTAAAAACTTAGGGAGGAAGAGGAGAGAGAATAGCTTTTGTGAAAGCAGAGATTAAAATCTAATTAGAAATAGACCAGGACCTTCTCAGCCCCCCTTCCTGCTTGACCTGGATAAACACGAAGCAACGCCATAACCACTCAAGGCCCAGCTTCGGTCCAGGGGTCACTGACACTCTTGGCCAAATGTCAGTGACCTCAGTCTTTTCTGACCCCTGTTCTTGGCCTGAATGTGGGACCAAGAGGAGGCCAGTGGCCTGTGCAGGGGCCAGGGCCAGGGTACCAAGTGTGCCCACAGGTGCAGGAGAAATGGGCAGTGGGCAGAGGACTCTGAGGCCTGGCCCCAAACTCACCCAGCATGTCCCTGACAAGCCAGGCCCCAGGGGACACAGAGCGTGAGGCTCTAGAGGGCAGGCAGCTCTGAGACAGGCTGAAAGCTTCACCCAGGGTCCACATGCAGCCCCAGGGAAGCCCAGACCCAGGGAGGGCTGGCTCTACAGAAAGAGCCTCTTGAGGAGAATGGACAGCTGCCTGAGCACTCAGGATCCCTCTGTCCCCTCGGTCCAGGGGTGACACAAGCAGGACACAGCAGCACTCCTGCTGGAAAACACTAACACTTGCTCTGCTGGGGCCCCAGAAATCAGCTGTTCAAGGACACAGCAGCCACTGCCGGGCAGCACTGAGCTCCCAGCCCACCGCCCTTGAGCCCCCTTCCCTGATCCCCAGGCAGGCTGCACATGCCCCTCAAGTGGGTCAATGTCCCCCTCAGCTGCCAACTGCGCAGATGGCCCGGGTCACTGGCATTGGCTACAGGTCACTTCCCGGCCACCCACTCTAAAGTGGCTGCCCAGTGACTGCCACCCTGTGCCCTCTCTACAGAGGACAAGCTCTGTGAGGGCAGAGCCCCTGTCCACCACTCCCCTTGGACTCTAAAGGAGTAGAGTAGGGGGCACTGATGCCCTTTGGAAGCAGAGGTGGACACAGCTCTGAGAGAGAAAAAGGCCCAGGAAAGGGGTTTCCAGGGAGACCGGCTGTGGCCTCAGGGGCCATCCTAGACACAGAGGCCACTAACCCTTGGGGACACCTTGGGAGGAGAGGGCGCAGCCCCCAGCGTTGTGGACACGTGGCCTCCATCAGTCCACCACCCATGGCCTTCATGGGCAGAGGAGCAGACGTGCTGCTAAAGGTTAAAACCCGGTTTCTGTTCGGAAACTTACGTGCAGGCATTTCCAATGCAACTCACTCTTACAGGAGTGCAAGTGTGGGGGCAGGAAACGGGATTTGTTTAGCTGGTTTTTAAATGTCTGTTAAGAATGTGCTAATGCAGGACAGCTTGAGAAGGTCACTGGGCAGATGTGGTGGTTTGTCTTGGAAGGAGCAGTGTGGCCGCCCAGGGATGAAGCTGGAGGGCCAGCCACATGCAGATTGGGGGGAAACTAAGGGCCAGCCAGGGCCTCTGATGTTAAATGGCCAGCAGCACCCTCTCCCGCAGGACCCCCTTGCTGGCCACACCCTGCTGTGGGTCCCCTGTGGGCCCCTGGGGGGCTGAGGCAACACCTCCCCTTCCTTCCTTCCTACTTTCTATCACCTGGATCCTGGCACTTGCACACTGTCTGTGGGTGGCAATTCGTTTTTCTTTTTTCTGCAAGGTGGACACTGCCTCTCTGAACCTTTAGGGACTCTCTCTGGTCTCCCACCCAGAGCAGGCCCAGGCCTGGTGCAGGTGCAGGTGCAGGAAGCAGTGTGAAGGGGAGATGGCTGAGACCCCCCTTTGAAACCAGAGCTGGGGGCTGTCTCCGGGGTTCTCGCACCTCCTTTGGACTGTTCTGAACCCACTGGGGAAGGACCTGCCCCTCCAGGTCACGCTGACCCCAGGACAAGGAACATCCCAGCCCCTAACATGCTCTACCCACCCGCTGCAAACTTGCGGCCTCTCAGCAAGCACAATGGCAGATCTGCACACCAGAACGTCCACCTCAGACCAGCGACAGGCGTGCTCGCAAAATAAATCACACTCCCAAGAAGCCATGGGTTCCTACAAAGAAACAGGGCTTCCCAAATCACAGACAACCCTGTCGCTTGTTAGCGCCACTTGGCTCTAGGTACACAAGCAGCATGAGAAGGGGGCAGGTGAAAGGGTGGATGGGTGGCCATCTGCTTCCAGGTGTTGGTCCCCAGCTGTACAAGACATCCTGCTCTTGCTCATCCAGGTGAGGGCACCAAACCCTGAAAAATGCACAGACCTGCACGGGTGCGGTATCTGTGGATGGCAACCATCAAGGTGCTCTGGAGAGCACAGGATTCAGGAGGAAAATCCCCCATGCACTGGGCCCCAGAGATCACCTATGCAGACCTCAAAAGAGGGTGTGCTCTGGCTACCCTGTCCACTCAGGGATGGCTCTGAACAAATGTCTCCCTGTTTCCTAAGGGGCACAGTGACCCCAGGGCCAAGGGGGCTCTGGGGTCTGCATGATGCACTGACGAGGGCTGACCACATGCCCAGACCGACACTCTGATCCTCACTGCAGAGGAGGCTGCCTGGGCAGGGAGGTCAGTGTGATGCCAGGACATCCGTCACCGCGCACCTACAGCACCGCGGAGGGAGAGCAGCACACAGGACTGGGAGACGAACCCTCCTGCTGCACCCAGGAAGGGGAAGGAGGCCCTGGATGCCAGGAAGTGACCCTCCATCATTGGGAGATAGTCAGCAGTGTCGCTGGACTCTACACATACCTGACAGAGTGACGGTGGGGACGGAATCTGCCCAACAACTCTTGGACCTGGACACAGAGGCAACTGCAAATGGCAATGGCCAGGAAGCCTCAGTCCTTGCCCAGGGTGCCCCTGAGCTCCCAGTCCAACCTCCCAGGCAACACCTTAGCCTCCCTCACCCTGCTCTCCTGGGGCTCTCAAGAGGAAGGTGCCATTGCCCCCCTAAGGAAGCTGGGGGCTGCCCCAGACTCTGCTGCTCAGCGCCACCTAGGGATGCACAGCAGGGGGCAGACCAGGTCACACAGATGCCCACTGGGCCACCAGGTGGGCAGGGACACTGTCACTAGGCTGGGCGCTGGATGTGACGTAAGACCAAGAAGAGTCTCGGGGACAGTGACTGCCTGGGGGAGATTCTGATGCCTTTTCTAGGGTTACACACATGGCCAGGCTTTCTGCTAGGTCCTCAGGGCAAGCAGGGTGGGGAGCTGCAACACAGGCTGGATGGTGTGGGCGCTGAACCTCCCATCAGGCCGTAGGACTAACCATCTGGGCCTTGAGGGCCGAATGAAGCCACAGGCGAGCTGACTGTTCACCCTCACACACTGCCCACGAGGCAGAAGCATGGCCTACGCTGCCTGCTGCCCCCCCCCAAAGGGCAGAAAGGAGGGCAGAGCCCCCACGCCTGCAGGGAGACTGTGGGGACCAAGGCAGGCCGCAGGCAGGCCCCACCTGCCTACAGGGAAGGGACACTTTGTTCTGGGCAGGGTCTGCCTCCTTCCACAGAGCACCAGGCGGAGTCCATGCCCTCCACTCTCCATAGGCCTGGACCTGTCCCCAGTACCCAGGCTAAGCTTACAACCACTCACATTGTCCTGCACCACAAGCCACTGGCTGAGACCGCCAGCCCCAGCAAGCCCCTGCAGTAGTGTCCCCCTGGCCAGCAATGAGCTTACAGGTTCACAGCCACCTGGCCTAACACTGGCTGTGTACCCACCCATTCTATGGGGACCACCAGGGTTGCTGAGGACAGAAATGACTGGCCATTCCAGACCAGCAGCCCCTATTTTAGGGCACACGGTTTGGTCCCTCAGTAAAATTGTAAACTACCAGCCTAAAAAAAAAAATCACAACTTCTGCCACCCACAGCTGAGCACTACAGCTCCCAGCACCCTGCTTGCCCCCTGCCCCCTCTGTCTACACTCCCGACTCGCCCGCACGGCCCCTCCCTTGTGTCCTATTTCTAGGCAACCCAAAGTGGACTCAGAGCTTGCACAGTGGAAGTAGATCTTCCTTTGTTCTGCCAGGGTCTACCAACAATGATCAAGGGACCCTGGCAGCCCCTGCAGCTCCCCAGATACCTGCCCCATCACATACGGGATGTGCCAAGTGCTGTGGTCTGCCCCAAAGGACACTGGGTCATCAGGCCCATCTGCCCTGGTCCTAACCACTGAAGGGCCCCTAAACACAGTGGGCAGAGCAGAGCTACGGCTCACTGCTGGTGACCCTGCCCTGGGTACACTGGCTGTGCACAGCAGGTGCACAAAGAGAGAAGGTGTGGCTGACAAGAGCTCACAGACAGCTGCAGACTGGCTGGCCGAGAGAAACGTGCCCAGGAACACACTGGGCATGTTCTGAAACCTCTCAGAGCTCTCATCCCCAGCCTGGGAGACAGTGGGACTCCCTCACTGTAAGAGCCTGGCTGCCGCACCCACACTCACCCTGACCCTGACCGTGGCAGCCACACCACACCAGACACAGTCACCTCTGACATGGACTCACACAGAAGCTATCTGGGCTGAAATGGAGCAGTGGCTGACAGCTCCTGCCAGGGACTCCTGGGTTTCAGGATAGCCTCGCATGACCCAGGGTTTCAGGACAATATGCTGAGCAGTGAGGACTGCCCAGGCCCCTTGGCAGCCGTAAAGGCATGAAAATCTCTGATGGCTCCTGGCAGAACTCTGCACAGTTGTAGAGAGTTGTACAAACAAGAAACCAGCCGCAGGCCTGCAGCCCTGCAGCACTTCCCCGAAGACAGCCTGGGACAAGGCAGGCGGTAAAGGCTCCCACCAGAAAAGGCCTGTGCCTGGGACCCTCAAACTCCCGTGGCCACTGCAAGGCCACGTGAACTGAGATCACAGGAACGAAGGCAGGGGGCCCTCACAGGAGCCTCTGTGCCAGGGCAGCTTCCCGTGTCATCCTCACACGTTTCTCCCTCCACCGCAAACAGAGACCACTGGGGGCCAGTTGGTCAGTGTGTGACACAAGCCTGCTGCTTCGCTGCCCCAGCTGCTGAGACTCTGGACAGTGATTCCTCATGCTCCACACACACTCTTTCAAATGCCCTGAGAATGAAGGCATTTTCCTAAAAAGACAAATATCAAGGTTTTAAAAGCACAATACCAAACTATGACATACTTAAAATCCATGAATACATCAAAGATCTTGCTAACTCTTTTCTATGCTAAGCCAAAGAGTTATCTAAGTCATCAGGAGTGTGTGGAAGGGGCTCTCTGCAGATGGAGCTCTCCGCAGGCTCACACACCAACTGAGCCCCACGGAGGGGCCCTCTGGAAGGAGCAGGCCCCGCACATGGACATGAGCAAGGGAGCCGACAGATCACCAAGATCAGACACAGGGTTAGAATTTCTCACGATGAAGTGTGACTCTGAAAAGATGCTGAGTAAATAAGCACATCAAAGATAAAGAGATTCATCATTTGTCTGAGTTCTGAGTTATCACAGAAAGGAATCAAAATATTGCCTCTGAGCTTGGCCACAGCACCATCAGCAGCACGTGAGCACCGGGGGCGGGAGGCCCCTGTCACCAGAGCACGGTCCTGGGTGGAGAGGGAGCCAACTGTCCCATCTCCTGTCAGGGACCTCATAAGGGCTCAACAGACCAAGGGAAACAGGGCTCCCCAGAAGCTGCATCAGTTCTCAAGGTGTGAGAACTGATCCTTCAGCCCTCATGCCTTTTGGGAACCAAGGTCAGTCACACGGGCCAGCATCTGTGCAGAGAGAGGGAGAGAGGTCCAGCAGAGGCCCAGGAGAGGGCCCAGGAGGCCCAGCCTCAGAGCAGAGGCCTGAGGGTGTCCCACACCTCTCCCCTCAAGGTGAGACAAAGAGACAGCTGCAGAAGGGTGAGCTGAGCGAGCCTGCAGAGGCCGCCCCAGGCAGGACGACCGAGGCCACCAGCAGGGAGAGAGTCCCTCGGGACACACTCAGTTTACCAGATGGCGGAAGGCACTTGTGCCCTCACCGCTCATACACAAATCCATTCATCCACACATCTACATGCCTATAGCACACACACCCCGTGAAGAGGAGGGGCGCCCAGCTCCCCTTGCTGGCAGGGTGCTCCCAGAGGGGAGCCGGACTGCACCCACTTCCCAGGAATTTGCTGCAGCTGTCCTTCGGTGTCTCAGTTTCCCCACTGCATGAAGGGGACGATGCCCCCAGTCCTTGGGGGAGGATCCATGCACTCATTCCAGCAGGCTGGTTACTGAGCCACTGAGCAGTGTCACCCGGTCTCCTAGGATGGCCAACTCATAGGCGTTCAGAGGCTGATGGTGACTCAAGCCATTTAACTTACAGGCACCACACCCCTTCCCTGTTAGCTACAGAGATGGAGAGAACTGTGCGCCCCTAGCAGTGCCAGGTGAAGGCAGTAACAGCCCATGCCTGGATTCTCGGCCTTGTCCCATCGGTGTGGTCATGTCCCAGCCTCACAGGCTCCCAACTCATCACCCGGGGCAGGGAGGCCTCAACTGCCCGTCCGCCAGTATGTGAGAGAAGGACGCACACCAGAAACAGAGCCGATGCCGAGGGACACGCAGAGCGGGAAGGAACTTCCTACCAAATCAGGGGACAAACCTGCCACCTCAGCAGGATGCTCATTGGCTGCCCCTGAGTATCCAGCTTGGGGGGGGGGGGCGCACTCATGGGGAGCCAGGATGTACCCTGCTGAGACAGCAAGGTGTGGTGGAAAGGAAAGGAGACTTTTGAATGAGAATTGAGAAGAAGTTTGGGGACCCTCTCTAGGGACATCAGCACACGCCCCAGTCTCCTGGGGCCTGAACTCCTCCCCACCCCAAACTAAGAAGTTCTACTTTTGTTCAACTTGGTGTAATGTATGATGTGCACAGATGGGAACTGCCTAAAGTCTGTACAACCATTAAGCCAGCCACCTGCAGGAGGGGACAGGTTCCCTGCTGGCTGACATGCTGGCAGGTGTGCCGCCCATGAGCACAGCAGGGGCACCCAGGGCAAGCTGAAGACAGAGGGTGTGCCTGCCAAGCTCACCCCTCGCTCAGAGGGACGGCGATTGTCGGCATTAGTGTTAAATATGCCCTAAATATTACCAAGTCCCCCAAACACTTACAGCCCAAAAGCTGGGGTTTTATCTGATAGGCACAGATAACCCTAATCTAAATGAAAGATTTAGAATTCAAAACTAGTAAACAGGGTGAGGCTTAGTATGTTTTGTGTTTAAAACACTCTCATTTCTAAATGTCACACTTGGACATCCATGAATCCTCAGTCCAAATGAACTGAGAGGCTCGAGAAGACCTCTTCTCCCTTGGGGACCACCCCTGCAACAGGGGAACCGACCCTGCCGGGGGAACTTTGCGGGTCTTGGTGACACTGCTGAAGCTCCTCTCTACCGACAGGAGGCCTGGCTGGCTCAGCGGTGGGAGGTGGCAAGCGGAGCTCTGGGTCTGGACCCTGCTGGCCTTCCATCATGCTGAGACACGGCCTCTCTCTTCAGGACACATGTCCCATGCTGGGAGCCCCTGATGGCTGTGTCCCCAACTAACCTAACGGCAGGGGAACGTCCACCTGCAGATTCCACAGAGGCTTTGGAATGTTCCGGACCCTGTGTCCAGAGTGGTGGGGGCTCCCTGATGCTGCAACATACAATAAGACCAGGGATATGGACTTCAATGGTCATTCCCAGTGTGGTGCCAAATTCCAATAAAGTGCACAGTAACAATAAAAAAGCCCCATTTAAAAAAATCAACAAAGAAACTCAGCTTGTTCTGTGAAACATTCAATTTACTTGGCCACTCTCCCATGGGCATTCAATTAAAAACAACTGTGGGAAAAGTGAGTCCAGCCGTCAGCCACCGCAGAAGCTGGCGAGGCACGGAATACGCATCTCTCAACAGACCGGGGAGCCTCACAGCCCTAAACTTCCACAGAAGTCAAAAGCAGGAGCCCAGAGGAGGCCTCGGCGTCACTGCAGCCGTACTGGAACCCAGTGCCTGTCCCTGGTGGGACACCAAAGCACGTGCAGCAACAGAAAAAGAGACAGACTCGACATTACTGAAATTAAAAACTTGTGCTCTTCAAAGGATGCCATCCAGAAAATGAAAAGGCAGAAAGGCAGTCCACAGAATGGGAAGAACATTTGCAAATCACATGTCTGGTAAAAGAGCTTCAACCAGAATATATCTAGAACTTTGACAACTCAACAACACCAACAACAAAAAAAATGCAAATAACCCAATTAAAAAATGGGCAAAAGATTTTAAATATACATTTCTCCAAAGAAGGTATGAAATGACCCCCAAGCACGTGAAAAATTACTCAATGTCATTAGTCATCAGGGAAATGTAAAGTTAAAAATCACAACGGGACTTCGCAGCCTCGAGAAGAGGTGATGAGACCATCCCGGCCATCAGACCAGCACCAGACCCTCACCCAGACACCAGCCCCACGCACCCACGACACACCAGCCCTGCTGCTGTGGGCACCACAGTCGCTGCCTTCTCCCTTGGTGGAGCCAGCTGGGCAGCTGAAGGGGTCTGGAGCAGCAGAGGGGCTCTTTGAGCCCCCAGACCCTGGGAGGAACATCTATCTAGTCCCCTCCTGAGCTGCACCTGCATTTCCAAAGAGGCTTCTCCCCTCCCTGTGACAGGGCGGGCAGAGAGCTGCCCTCCGTGGTCAGGACAGTCAGAGGCCAGAGCTGTATATCTGAGAGTGGGGCTATGGAAGGCTGACTGACAGACCCCCAAAGAGGCCCACATCCTCATTCTTAAAATCTATAAATATGTCACCTTCAATGGTAAAATGGACCTTATGGATGTGGCTAACAATCTTGAGATGGGAGATTATTCTAGTCTGGAGAAAGAAACTGTACGATGACAAATGTCTGAGCACAGCGAGGAGCACAGGCATCAAAGACTCTAAGACTCCTGCCCAAAGAACTCAAGGGCCAAAGTCTGAACATCTCAAGGGTTAAAAACGCATGTGATACCTAAATCCACGAATTCACAATTCTATTGAAGAATAAGTAAATGACAGAAGTCACTGGCTGCCTTTCATGACCAGAAAGCAACTACAGCAGAGGCTCCGTAGCCGGCCGCCCACGGCACCAACGCCTCCTCACGCCGGCCTGGTCATCACACACGTGCCAGGGCAGCGGGCCTAGCTCCTGTGTCGACCAGTTTGCCACAGTCCCTTGGGTGGTCAACTTACGGAGGTTCTGCTGCAGCTCATCACTCTGAAACTGGTCGATAAAGAAAGCCTTCGCTATGTGGATCAAAGGCTGAGGAGGCAGCTTTCTCTCAACGGCAGCCTACTCCACTCAGGAGGAAGGGGCGAGACCCACTTTGCTGCCCTGCTGAATGGAAGGGGTGAGCTGGGCAGCCAGGGTCAGAAGCTGCAGACCGCCCAGGAGGAAATGGGAACACTACCCACCTGTGTCCCTAAACTGAGTGACAGGAGCTGCCACTGGACCTCTGAATTACACGTACCAGAGACTGAGGGGAGAAAAGCAAACTCAGCCACCTGGTGGGGACCCGTCAGGACGTCCAGCCAAGCTTCTTACAGACACACTGCTGACACAGAGGCACGGGGACCGGGCGGAGCCTCCTGCAGACGCCAGTCGTGAGTGATTCGGTGGCCATCGGAATGCACACATCTTATTTGGACAACCACCACACATCAAAGAAAAAAAAACCCTACAAAAATGTTTGAGACAATTGGGGATTTTAAACAATGGCTGATTATGTGATAGTATGAACATACTGATCAATTAAAGCTATGACAATGGTCTTTTGTATTAAGAAGAGGCCGCATCTCCCAGATTCCTGTGTGACGCTAAGACGCCTGCTTTCGCGTCCTTCTGTCTTCTCTCACTTTTGTAAATGTTCTGGAATCGTCCATAATAAAAAATAGAAAGAGACCCACAGAGGGAGAGCCAGGTCTGGGCGAGGAGTCACCGATCTGTCCTGCTGCCGTCCGGTGCTCCCCAGCTGCTTGCAGGTTGATGCAAACACACACCTGGGCGCACAGCCCAGCCAGCGACACTCCCGCGGCCGCTCCAGAGAGGAATTTCACAAGATGGATACTCTCACAACCACTGAAGCTTCCTCGATTCCCTGGGGCAGCCGCATGTGAGCACTCTTCTGATCATTACCCAAAACTTGGACAAACTGAGGTGACGTGTGATGACCTCAGTTCATGGACAGGCACGTGGACTAATGGGGGCTCACGACGCTGGGTCTGAGGGACCAGCCACTACTGAATGGCTAGGAGACAACAGCAAAATCAACTTTTACAGTAAAAATGGAACTTAATTTGCATACTTTTTTTTTTTTTTTTGCAGTTTTTGGCTGGGGCTGGGCTTGAACCCTACTCCTTTGAGCCACAGGCGCCTCCTTAATTTGTATACCTAAAAACAACAACAACGAAGTCCAACAAACCTGGGACTGGCTGCCCTAGGAACCCTGCCTCCAGCTGGCTGCACCGCAGGCCACCCCCCCCCCCACACACACACACGCAGGCTGGGGCCCGACGGAGAACAGAGCTCATCCCAGCAAAGCTCAGCAGTGCCAGCTGGGCGCCCTCCTCAGCGTGTTGAAACACACCGCGTCCAGCTGCCCGGCCTCCCTCCCCTTTCTGGAACACTCCTTTCCTCTCCTGCTTCTCTTGGCTGTAAGGGGTGGGGGCACAGTGACATCCTTTTTTAATTAAGTCTTTCTTACAAGGAATCTTTTCAAAGAGCCATGTCCCAAAATTATTTTGTGTGACAGGGAAGAAAAGATCAGGAGGTCTGCTTCCAGCTGTAAACATTCCCAGAGCCGTAAATACACGCAGGATTACACATAGGAAACCAGCAAACAGCAGAGAAAGCTGCAATTACCACTTTGCCCACCTCCTGTGCTCTGAGTGGTGGCTTCAGGAGGGGAGGGGAGGGAAGAGGGGGGCGGCCGGCCGGCCGGAACCCTGCCCAGCTGAGGATGCCCCGGGCCCGCAGCCCAGACCACCAGGATGAGTGCGGCAGGCTGGCCTTGTGAGGCCGTCCCTGGTGAATGTCCCCGCTGGATGCCAAGCTGCCGGCAAAGCCTCGCTCACTGACGCTTTCTTCACATGTGGTTTGATTGACGCAAATCTAGAGGCGAGCAAATGAGTCATAATTGTCCAAGCACAGGGCTCACACAGACATGGCACAGGCTCAACCTGCTGATTCACCAAGGAACGTCCCCACGGAACAGAGGCACTGTCAGCCTGTACTTCCCGAGTCAGCATCCGTAGGGGTGCCTGGGAGCGCAATGGCGGAGGGGGTCACAGGACAAGGACAGAGGCTCCCGTTCTAGCTGCCAACGGGTAGCAGAACAGGGCCACCAGGAGGAGGATACTCACGGAGAGGCAGCTGACCTCCAGCCCTGCCCTTAATGCCCCATGGGTGTGCAAGTGAGTGTCCACCCACAAGCTTGCTCGGTCACTGTGGGCATGCCTGGGGCAGGGCCCTGTGCACCCCGAGCACCCTGCTGCTCAGACTCCAGCCTCAGACCCAGGCTGGGGCCTCTGCAGCAGCTGGTCCTACCCCTGCCCCTTGGTGCCAGGCACATCAACAATGGTGAGCCGGGATCCCTGTCCCCAGACTCCCAGGGCAGGCAAGACACCAGGGGAGCCCAGAATCCCTTCGTGGTGCCAAGTCAAACCAAGGCAGGGTCTGTGCACAGGGCACGAAGACACAGCCCTGCCATCTCCTGTCTCGGTCGGGACACTTCCAGAGCAGAGGCCTTGAAGGATGAGCAGGTGCTCACTGGTGATGGTGGGCAAGCTCCTCCCAAGCAGATGGAGCAGCAGGAAAAAGGGTGTAGTCCGAGCTGCATGGGCCCAGGAGGCTGGGATCACAGACAGTCAGGAGTGCACCTCCATGGCAGGGAGAATGATGCAGAAACCTGGCTCAGGGAAGCCACCCCACCCCTAAGCTGGGGAGCTCAGTCTGGTGGCCACGTAAAGTGCGCCGGAGACCACAGACAGGGCCTAAAGAGCACGGGGAGGCCCGACTCAGAACGCTGGTGGGGACCTGGGCAAGCGCCCTGACAAGTGCTGTCAGAGAGCACAGGAGTCACCTGTTCTGCTGCCCTCCCTCCATGTATGTGAACACCAGTGGTGGCAGGAAAGATACCTGAGTGCTGTGTGTATGACCTGCCTCCGCGGCAGCCCTGCCATTAGCGCCTTTCCCAGACGGATGCACCAGTGATGGGACCTCAGTCTCTCCAGTGGGTGGCGAGACTCTGCCCTCCCTGGAGACTGCCTGCTCTCCAGACACAGGCCACTGCCTGGACAAAGGCTGCGCACAAGCCAGTGGAGCACAGAGCCCGTGGAAGGAGGGTGGAGCGCTGGCTGGGCGCGAGGGGAGCCCACTGGGAGACCGTCCCTGAGTGGTCAGGCTTGCAGCCAGCCAGCCTCACTCTTCTGGCAGTTTCTTTAACCAGCAGCAAAATCCCCCAGCCCTGCCTATCCCCAGCACTTAGAGATCACCATTCAACGAAGAGCCCTGCAGGGGACCCTGGCTCTCTGCCGTCCCCTAAACAGCCGCACCCTCCTGACCTCCTCCATCCCTGGGACCCTGCATTGCACTTGTGTTTTGCAATTCCCTTTAACTATTCGGGAGCCCCCAGAAAGCAGGGACTGCATCCCACTGCCCTTGGTGTCCCCGTGCTGTCCCCTTCCTGGCACAGCTGAAGCTCAGTGTTTGTTGATGGAAAGAAGAGAGCACGCAGAGCCCACGTGCACCTGGGACAGACACCCAGACCCAGCACCTCGGCCTCTTGAGTGCCCGAGAAACTGCAGTTTCTTTCTCATTTCTTATCCAGTTAGGCTATTCTGCAAGCACAAGTGAGAGGGAGTGGGGAGAGAGGGCACCGTTGAGCCCAAAGCCTGGAGGGAAGGTGGAGAAGGGACCCGGAAGCCCTGAGAACAAGCCGGGGTAGCCAGGTCCAGGCTACAGCACAGAAGGACGGGCAGGTTCAGTGGGAAAGAGCTCATTTAAAGTCTCTGCAACACAGACACAAGCTGCACACCTGCAACCCGGCTCGACAGGCACTGGCTCTGCACTCCAAGGCAGACTCTGGGTCTCTGGGGACCTTCTACCGGCTCACCAAGTGCACACCACTCCAGCTGCCTGACAGGGACACACAGCCACCCAGTGGGCCAAGCCCAAGGCCTGCCCTGAGAAAGTCTGCCCTGGAAAGGCATTTCCTCTGCCAACTGCGTAGAAAACACTGCTACTCTCCATAGCAGGTGGAGGCCACGCCAAGCCCAGGAAAGGAAACAAATAACCAGAACATCATCGCTCCCTACAGACCCTGCCCCATGCCAGGTCCCTGTGGCTGTGCCATCTGGAGACCTCAGGGTTTCTGGGAAGTGAATATTATGCCTATCACTGGCTTGAGACTGGTAAGGCTTCAAACTACTCCATTACAGACAGAAAAACAGGGGCGAGAAACAGATCAGCGAGAGAGTGGCACCCTGAGGGTCAAGAAAGGCCTGAGTGACCACCCGTTCCAAGGGGGCTCTCCCAGGAAGAGGTGTCTCCTCCACCCAGTATTTTCTACAAGTCTGTGGAAAGCATTTATTCTGGTTTTAAAATGTGATAATCTAATTTGTAAAGAAAAGGAAAAATGTTAAATTATATAAATATTTTTCCTACCATCAATCACTCAAAATAACATTGGTTTGGGGTAGGGCGTGGTGGCTCACACCTGTAATTCCAGCACCCTGGGAGGCCAAGGTAGGTGAACTGCCTGAGCTCCAGAGTTTGAGACCAGCCTGAGTAAGAGCAAGACCCATCTCTAAAAATAGCAGGGTGTGATAATGGGAGCCTATAGTTCCAGCTACTTAGGAGGCTGGGGCAAGAGGATTGCTTGAGGCCAGGAGTTGGAGGTTGCTGTGAGTAAGGGTTAGGGTTATTCTGCCCAGGGCAACAGAGTGAGCTTCTATCACAAAACAAAACAAACAAACCAAAAAAAGCTTTGGTTTGCCATAATCTACCTTCTAAGAAGGTTCTAGACCCTCCCGCAAGAGACAGCCTCCCTGCCTGTGGACACTCAGGCAACGTGGGGAGGACTAGAAAGAAGGCAGGTGTGCGGCCCTGGCACCACAAGGCAGGGAGAGGCCTGGAGCTGACAGGAGCACAGCAGCCCAGGGACTGCCGCCCTCTGTGTGGACAAGCGCCTGCAAACACAAACGCGACGCTCCACGAACAAAGTCCTTGATGTGCCGTCTCCCAGGGGGCCTGAGGTCTGCACCTGACCAGGAGACATTCACTTCCATGTGCTGAGAACAGTGACTCACAGACGGATGATCAGGGAACGAACTTGGCACCTTGCGCGACAAATTCATCCTCAGTCCCTCACAGCACACGAGGTGGGTGCTACTGCCCCCAACACAAATGAGAAAACAGAGGCCCAAAGAAGCTAAGCATGCTCTCAACAGCTCAGAGCACAGCTGTGGTTACGACTGGGTCTTGCTGCCCAAATCTGCCTTCTTCCCTGTCCCGGGGGAAACCTCTCCCAAGGTAAGTGTGGACAGGGAGGCCCAAGCAGAAGGGACGGTGGGAGCCCGGAAAGAAACACAACCAGCAGAGGCAGACCTCCAACAGGGGCCCCGCTGCGTGCACAGGTGACACAGGCCGCAGACCAAGTGAAGAATGTCCCACATCCTCACCAGAGGATACCATGTTCTGGGAAGAGGGAGAAATGCAAGCCCTCCCCTGTGCCCACCGTGCTCTCTGGAGGATGCCAAACAAATGCTGCATGTGAGGCCAAAAGGAGGAGTTTCCGTCCCTGTCTAGACTTAGGGACCATGGGCCACAAAGTTAGGATCCCGCCTATCAAGAGCATCTCGCTCCCTCAGCTGAGCCCTTCCCATGAACGGCTGTTTCCTGCAACACTGGGGTTTCGGGCTTGCCAGGTAAGGAACTGGTCATGTGCAGACAAAACGTTCTTTTTTTGAGACAGAGCCTCAAGCTGTCACCCTGGGTAGAGTGCCGTGGCATCACAGCTCACAGCAACCTCCAATTCCTGGGCTCAAGCGAGTCTCCTGCCTCCGCCTCCCAAGTAGCTGGGACCACAGGAGCCCGCCACAACGCCCGGCCGTTTTTTGGTTGCGGCCGTCACTGTTGTTTGGCGGACCCGGCCTGGATTCAAACCCGCCAGCTCAGGTGTACGTGTCTGGTGCCTTAGTCTGTTGAGCCACAGGCGCCGAGCCAGACAAAACGTTCTTTTATCACATGCTAGTTCTTGGCGCATGAACCTTAGAAAATCTGTTGGCCAAAGAGAAAAAAGGTACCAGAAAATCCCACAGCTACAAAAGGCACTTATAGCTATGCCACCAACCCCTCAAGGCACACACCATAAGCACTGTCTGTCCCACACCTCCGTCATGTCCAAGCCCACTAAGAACAAAGACACCGCTGCTCAGGGCCAGTTCACAGAGCAGCAAAGGGTCCTGGTGAGCATGGCCCAGAGGCAGGGCACAGAACCTCAGCTGAAGCCCAGGATCTGCACACCCTCTGCCCAGCCACAAACACTGACAGCTGAGAGCAGCTCAAAAAAGGTGCCAAAGGAACTGACCCCAAGGATCTGCCCTGGGACCTTCCTGCCGACAGGCACGGGGCAATTCTGCCTGCATGAGGCAGGTGTGGCGCACAGCCAAAGCAGCGCACTGCAGACACACTTAGCACCCTCAACTGTCCATTGTCAGCAGGTGGTGACAAAATTCGTCCTAGTTTTCTCCCTACACATACATGTGTACACCATTTTTAAAAACAAAGCAATCTTTGGAGGACTACTCACCCAGCCAGGACATGCAGCAGGCTCTGCGCCACCATCTCCAAGTGCAGAGCAGCCCCAGGGTGCACGTTCTTCTCTGAGGGTCACAGACAGGGCTGACCACACACCCCACGGCCCTCTCTCAGAGGCTGGGACTCAAGCTCGAACTGGCTGATAATGGGTCCTCCCCAGGAGGGAGTCCTCCCCAGGAAGGGGAGAAGGATTAGCAGGAAGGGGTTCTCCCCAGGAAGGGAGTGGCAGAGCAAAGGCCCGAGGCACAGGAGCTAGGGGGTATCCAGAGGGCTACAGAGAGGGCCTGACCACACCTGGACACTTCCACCACAAAGACACAAAGGCCCCATGAATAAACAGGCAGGAAGTGGCACGTTTTAGTACTGATTACTTGTGTTTTTATAGTGAGCACTGAGTTGTAAGTTTGTCTGATTTCATTCTCACAATGGCTGCACTGGCAATGAGATACCCCGAGCAAGAGCCGCAGTGCTGACAAGCACCACGCAGGTGACCCACAGGTTTCTGGGGGAATCGCCACCTGGGGATGACGGGCTGGCTATCAACAGGCAGGGAATGAGAAAACACACCTCCCAGCTGGCTGGCTCCACCAGGCTGCACAGGACCACCAAGTGTTGGGAGAAAGCCGAGGGCGGTGCCGGCTGCACTGAGCACAACTTCCCCAGGCCTGGGCAGCAGGTCACCCCACAGTGGGTGGCGACAGATGGCCAGTGGGGCTGGGGGACGGAGGCAGGGCCCTGTAGCCAGACGTGGCTCTGATTGTGGCACACCAGCACTTCTGTAGCTCACAAGTACAGGCCACAGCCTCCACATCTGACTGCCTCCCACACCACCCACACCTGGTCACTCTCCAAGTGGGCCACTGACGGCCAGAGAAGGGGGAAGAGGAGCTGAGGTCCCAGCAAGTGACCACACGCCCACATGCCAGAGGCCCTTTGGCTCGCGGGCCCTCGTTTGGAAAGCAAAGCACAGGGCTACTAGGAGAAGGGGAGCCAGGGAGTGGAGGGGAGACCCAGGGCTCAGTACGGTCCATTTCACTGTGCTTTTCAGTAAGAGTGAGTAGCACCTACCAGTACTAGTACTCAGAGGCCCAGGAAGGACATCGAGATGCAGAGTGACCGAGGTCACAAGGAAATACAAGGGTGATCACAGCAAAGAGCCCACAGGTCACGCCCCACAGTCCCTCTGGGGTTGACTCAAGTATCAAAATACACCCCACCCTCCCTCTAGACAAGCCACCTTCAGAGCTGGTGGCCCGGTAAAGGTGCAGAGAAAGCCGTCAACGTCGCAGACAGCCTGCTGGACCAGGGCAGTGCCAGCCAGAGCGGGGAAGGCCCAGCTGGGGTGTGGGTTCGTGGTGCTGGTATGTGATCAGAGAGCAGAGCTGGTGTCTTTCTTCAGCAAACCATGCCTTTCTGGGGGAAGGAAGGACGAGCCCGACTGTGGGTTTAAGCTGAGGATGAAGTTTTGTGGAGAGCTAGAGGGACGTGAGAGCAGGGTGGTGGCCAAAGTGTCTCCACTGCTGGGCCTGGACTCCAGGCAGCGATGGAGAAAGCTGAGGACACAAGGGCTTGAGAGGAGCCTGGCCGAGGATTACGGCCAAGGATGGGCTGTGAAGTACTAGAAACTTCTTCCCAGAAAGGTGACACCCTTTCTGACTTTTGTGCTGTGGAAAACCTAGATTCTGCATAAAATACAGCTTCTGTCGTGTTGCTGGGCTCACAGGCGGTGGGGAAACTCTCCAAGGAGCCAGAACTCCATAGGTGAGAGAACTCACCCCGAGATGAGCTGACAGCAAAGCCCAGGGCGGCAAGCAGCCTGCTGGGGTGCAGAGCCAGCGCTCAAGGTGAGGGCAGGCTTCCCAGAGCTCAGCAGGGCAAGGACTAGAGGTCCCCAGAAGGCGCACGACACCCCATCTGAAGAACAGCACCCCATTTCCAGTCCTGCACTGTCTGCAGGCCATGACTCCAAGTGCCACACACAGAGAAACGAGGAGTGGTGGCGAGCCCATCAAAGGCCCTCGGGACATTCCTCGACATTGGTGTAACAGAAACAACAGTCGCTATTTCTGAAAACCTTAAAACAAACAAACAAAAAAATCTCTTAATGTCTTACCCACTCACATTTTCTGTATGTTTTGATTAAATAAAATCTTTACTAAAACACTTAAAACTTTTTAAGCACTGAAGAACAGAACTGTAAAACTTCATTTTAGGGCAAAAACAAAGCAGACTTCAAAAAATAAAAAGTATAACTGAGAAAATTTTTTAAAAATTCACAGGATGGTTTAAGAAATAAACACCACAAGAGCAAAAAGAAAATTAAACAAATCAGAAAACAGAAGAAATGAGCTGACCAAAGGGGAGGCAAAGCTGAGAGCAGACACAGGAGGGGGGACACGGAGACGGGAGCACAGGGGGCAGGAGGGTCCGAGGGCCCTGCCAGAAGCCCAGAACGCAGGCAGGATGCGGCGCCGAGTGCAGGGGAACGCACACCTGCAGACTCATCGCATCAGAACTGAGGCTGCCGAAGACAAGCTCCGCCAATTTAAGAACTACTTTTGCACACGACGTTTCTTGTGCTACGATGTATGTTTTCAGACCAAGTAAACTGAGTAAAATATTTTTAAATAACATTTTTTTCTTCTTCCCTAAGGCTTTAGTGAATTCCAACCGTGTGCCAAGCGCTGTATCAGTAAAAAAGGAGAGAAGAAAGACGCATGGCTCCCCTCCTGAAGCTAAAAGCTCAGGCTGAGGACATGGAGTCGGCCCCTGCACCAGGCCCAGCAGGCCTCCTCACCCGACCTGGTTCCTCTGCCAGAGGCCTGAGAGGTCCCCCCCAAGGCCCCCAGGACTCTGACCCAGCAAGGCTGGCTCTGCCCTCCATCTGCCCAGGCTACAAGAGTAACCCTGGCTGTGACTCCCTGCACCCAGACTCAGGTGCTCAAACCTACACAAACCCTCACTCCATAAGCTCCCCTCAAATCACTCCAAACCTCATCCTCTTGATGGTTCACCACTTCCTAAATTCTATAAAGCACTATAATCTTTACTCACCACTTTTTATTTAGGTAAAGTGAATGAGATAATAAAATAAACAGGGCTCTATCAGCCTATAGAAAAGATACACTTTTATCTAATCAGATTACTGCAAGTTTACATTCTATTTAAATGACTTTCTCAAAAACACTTGATATTAAGCAGAAGAAAATCCACTCCTCTTTAATTTAAACCTAAAATGTATCAATAGCTTTTACTGATTCTTTTTCCAAATATGAGCTATATTTTACATAATAACAAACCTTGCTCTTACGTGGTTCCCTGTCCTCTGAGTTAATTCCTATAAGAAACAGAACCAGACTGTGGAGACACCCAGCACCAGCCACAGGGGGACACCCAGCACCATCCACGGGGGACACCCAGCACCATCCACGGGGGACACCCAACACCATCCACGGGGGACACCCAGCACCATCCACGGGGGGGACACCCAGTACCAGCCACAGGGGGACACCCAGCACTATCCACGGGGGACACCCAGCACCATCCACGGGGGACACCCAGCACCATCCACGGGGGACACCCAGCACTATCCACGGGGGACACCCAACACCATCCACGGGGGACACACAGCACCATCCACGGGGGGGACACCCAGCACCAGCCACAGGGGCACACCCAGCACGAGCCACGGGGGACACCCGGCACCAGCCACGGGGGACACCCG
>CAUYON010136717.1:0-35417 GCA_963573935.1 Arctocebus calabarensis | reverse complement strand
TTACTAATATTCTTCCATCTCCTTTCTAATCGGAAAATTTCACGTTGAAGCCTTGGCTCATCTGCATGACAGTTGGTTCACACTTGAGCCAGAGCATTGAGAGGTAAGTGGTATTATCCTGAAGGTCAGCAGAAAGGCCCTGCAGGGGAAGGTCCAATTTGGAGGGCCTGAGGCTCTCTCTTCCTAGAGAAGAGGACTTTTGTACTTCCAAAGCCACCCTGGAGATCTAAGATTTCCTTTTATTAGAAAGAAAATGCTTTCTCCTATGTCATGGGTATCTAGCCTGTTCCGAAGTCCAGAGGACCAGGACAGTAGCAGTAAATAGATGGGGACAAACAGGATAGAGGAGAGAGACTAAGGGCAGTGATGAGGCTGCTTAGGGATGGTCAGACAGAGGCTGTGGGCACTTAAGGAAAGACAGACAGGTAAAAGAGACCAGGGAAGTAGCCAAGGGGAACAAAGAGGGGGCAGGGCTGGAATAATGGATGCTGATAATGGATCCCTGATGCTCTTAATTACTAAAGGACCATTAAATTATTTTCACTCTGTTAAACTGATGGAGGCAGGACAGTGGGCCACTGGCTTTCAGAATTTTCATCAGAAACAGGGATGGCTCACTAAAGGGTTGCAGATCTGGACGGTAATGTGCTAGAGGGGGAATCGTATTCTTTAGGGTCCCTGATTCCCCAGGCATTTCAGTCTGCTGCTGGACATGGCCTGAAGGTGAGGTGGTCATTGTGGTCCTTTGGAAGGTTAGACTTGTGACCGTGGTGGCTGGAAGTTTAGACTTTCTGGCTATCCTTCAGCAGGCAGGGTGCAAGCAGTGATCAGGGCCTCATTCCTACAAATGCATTTTTACCCACCTTTATAAATGTGGGCTTTAAACGTGAAGCTTTCAAAAGTGCATGTCCCAAAATGCAAAGACATTGGGATAACAGGCATTTGGGAGGACATTTTGATGTCTCTGTTGAAAAAAAATGAGTTAGCTACAGTTCTAAGGTTTCTCTCACTTTATCACATAATCTGTCCTGATGAAAAAAGAGCAATCAATATTTATGGGATTAGGTGCTAGGCGTGATTCAGAGAAAAATGAACTATGGTCCTTAACCTTGAGGAGTTTGAACTTAGTGATTATATTAGAATCTTTCTTTTTCTAAAACTAGTGTCATCATGATTTAAATGCAGGTAGAGGATGCATTCAGTAAATCTTACTGTAACTCATACTTGGAAAGAGAATAATGTTTCTGGAAAACAAATGTTAAAGGACGACAAATTTCCTCTTTTCCCATCTTCTCAGCGTCTGCATCTTAAAGGGAAGAGCAATGTTAAAAGGGCCTGAGGACCCTCACATCTCAAGTAGAGGAGGAAAGGGTTTGCAGAGAGGCGTGGGGAGGCTGTGACTCCTGCCAGAGATCAGAGCCTCGGAGTGGAAGATATAATTGTCATCTCTACTTGATGACAACGGAGTGGCTGGGCCCTACTCTCCTGCTGCCTCTAAATTAAAAGTCAATTGATGGCTGCTTTTACTTTCCTCCAAACTCTTTTCCTTTAATCTGTCAATAGATGCAGCATCAGGACTAGAGCCACGTCCCCCAATCTGGTTACTCCTGTTATCTGTCTCATCCTCTACACGTACATTTTGGCTTTGTTCTCATCTTCCCTACAGTGAAATTCCCTCCCCCAGAGTAATTGATGAGGTTTTTTTTTTTTTTTTTCTTTTTAATTACAAAACGTAATTCATATTCCTTGTAGAAAATGCAGGAAACAAACCTGTACTAAGTATATCGGGGCGGCACCTGTGGCTCAACGGAGTAGTGTGCTGGCCCCATATGCCGGAGGTGGTGGGTTCAAATCCAGCTCTGGCCAAAAACCAAAAAACTGCACTAAGTATAAAAAACTGTAAGTAGAGTTTGGCAGGGTTAACATTTTAGCAAACAGTCAATGACTTTCTGACAATCAGATGCTCAGTTGTTTATTTTTTAAAATCTTGTCCTGATTTCCACTAAATTAGGACTTTGAATTTGGGTTCTAAGTCAGATCACCACTCAAATGCCACTATCAGTTCAAATGTCACACTGTCATAGTGAGGGTGCTTTGACCCATGCCTTCCACTGAGCACAGCAACACCTCTTCCCCGCCACCCTTCACCCCTGCTTTATCCTCCACTAAGGCTGTTACCACATACTATAACATACAGATGGTGCCAAATAAATGCATGCGCATATTAGGAAGGGAAAAACTTGTAATACTTAACATACACTGAAAACAAAAGATGAATACAAGTCACATTTGACTTCGGCAATTACAAGAGGTGCTCAAAGTGGTCACCATCAGCTTCTGATTACAGGGAACTACTGCTTGAACAATGTTGGCCAGTGTCCGTGTGCCTCGCCCCATGTAGCACCTGTCTCAGACGTCCCACAAATACATGCAACTGTCAGGTGTGTTGGAGGTTCTGCTGCATACCACATGCTTTCTTTGCCGCTGAGCTTCTACAACATTCTCCAATCTCAAATACCACTTCAAGTGGTCTTGTGCGCCTCCAACAACTGTGTTTCCACCATTTTGTAGTGTCACCTGCCTGCCGCATGGTGGCTAGCATTCCTTTGATTAACGCCATCTCTTGGGTGATCATACTCAACCTCAAAAAGTACTCCACAGATAACACCGCTTAAAACGGGTGTACATTTTAGGGGGCGCTCCTGTTAGACACGCATTTGTGGGTTTCCCTGGAGAAGAATATAAGAGCCATGAGGACAGGAATTTTTGTTTTGTTTGCTGCTCTAACCCTAGTGCCCAGGCACAAAGGATATCTAGGAAGGAATTGATTGATTGATCAAGATGAGCAACAGTAAAGAAATCTTAGAAACAAGGACCACTGCTCAGGACATTGGCCTTGCGATGGGATTCTTGGCGCTTCTGCTAGCAAAGGGAAGACGGCAGAGGAACAGCAAACAATCTTGAGACATGGCTCCCTGTGTCAGATCTGCCGTGGGTTCCTGGTGGACCCCAGGCCTGTGACTTGTATACTCTGAGCCTCAGTTTCCTTGTTGACAGAAATAAGAGGGCTAGGTGTAGGCGATGCCTGGAGGCTCTTCCATGCTTTGCTCTACAATCACACAGACTGTAAGGAGTAAACATAGCGTGAAGCTTGTGGGGCTCCAGACAGCCAAAGAAACCAGGATGTGACCACCCAGCCCCTCCTTCCACTGGTTCGGTACTTGACAGTTTGCAAAGTGTTTCCGCTTAGATTATCTCATTAATTTTATCTATTGGTTAATCAGTCTGAGAATCTCAAAGAGAACATCCAAATCAGGATGGAAAAGGGTGGGACACACCTATAATGCCATGGCAGAGTCAGCAGGTCTAAACAGAAGGAATAGACTGAGCAAATCAGGGAGATTAAATGCAACTTCAGAGAGGTGGGAAAAGAACGACAAAAAATAGGGGATTTAATTTGCACATAATTCATTCAAATCTTATTTAAAGACTCCTTGGCCACCTGTCACACTCCACCCTCCACTGGTGGGGATCACATAATCCGTGCTGACTCAGTGTCCTCATTGACTCCCTCTGACAGAGGGAGGGACCTTGGGGGGGGGCTTTCTCCAGCCCTCACACCCCCTGAACTTCACTGGAACTTGGTTGCAGAATCCTCAGAAAGCTGCTGCCAAAACTCCAATAAGGCTTTAAAGAGAATACAACTAGATTCCTATCAAATCTGTTTATGGACTTACATAACTGTGCTCTTCTTGTAATTCTGTGACTTTCATCCAAAGGCTAGATCCAAACTGCAGACACACATACTCCTTTTTGTCTGGAGGAGTGACTGCAGCCTAAGTTTATTCTCCAGCCCCTTCTAATTGCTGCAAGCTTGCAGGAGCAAGCACTGTTTGTTTTTGAAGGAGGAGTGCTTTGGGGCAACAGTAAACTTATGCATATCAAAGTATTTTTTTCATTCACCTGTTCCCCCACCTGAGCAATAATTACTGAACCTGTACTATTAACAGGACACTCGTCTAGGCAATGGGGATACTTGGATGGTTTTACAGGACAGATTTAGCAGCAGAGAATCTCATTTAAACTGGAGAGAAAGAAGCAATTCACTAGCCTCCGAGTCAGAAAGCTGCCTCCTGTCTCCATCACAGGCCTGCTGAATCCCCTGGTCCCCACACCCGGTTGGGCATGGAGATCTCCAATTCCTCTTGCTCTGATTCGCATCAGTCTCAGGGGCTTCTCCACAGCCGCCTGAGGTCTTTCTTTCTAGTACTGCCCCCCCTGGCTATTTTTCTGGTTCATGAGTTTTTGAGTCAGGACCTTTGGAAAGCACTTTTGTTTTAAAGGGCTTTTCCTACAGCTGCCAAGCTGGATAATCAAAACAAGTGCCTATTCATCTGGCAGGGTCAGTATGCTTGCTGTGAGGAAGTCAGAACCTGCTGCAGAGGAAGTGGAGTTTATACCTGGTTTTTTTTGTTTGTTTTAGATGGAGTCTTGCTCTGTCACCCAGGCTAGAATGCACGCGGTGTGGCCTCAGCCTAGCTCACAGCAACTTTAAACTCCTGGATTCAAGCGATCCTCCTGCCTCAGCCTCCCAATGAGGCTACAGGTACCTGCCACAATGCCTTGCTAATTTTTCTCTTTTTAGTAGAGATGGGATCTTCCTCTTGCTCAGGCTGGTCTTGAACTCTTGACCCCAAGTGTTCCTTCCACCTTGACCTCCCAGAGTGCTAGGATTACAGGTGTGAGTACTGTGCCTGGCCTGTGCTGTTATTATCCTTTAGCAGAGTAAGGGGATAAAACTCACTGAAATGTTGAAAATAAGCTTGCTTTCTGGCCCAGTGCACTGGAGGAACACACACAAACTGGGGGATAGAATCTCAGTTCTGCAACTCACTGGCGGCAAGACCATCTTGGGCATTTGATGTAAAACTCTGAGGTTCCAGTTCCCTGTCTGCAAAATGCAGATAATGATGTCTCCCCTTAGGCCCACCATGCGGATTAAATGCACGTTACTATTTACTGAGCTGCTTCTATGGGCCAGGCAGTGTGTGAAACACTTTTAACAAACAAAATCTCACTTAATCCAGGCCAGCCACTCATGTTAGCCTCAGAGTAAAAGTATCGGCGAAGGATTTAGCTATTTCTTTTTCCCAGGAGGAGGCTTTTTCTGGAGTAACTCAGATAGTTCTGGGCTCAAACACTTCACTGGTACACAAAGGACTTGGTGAAATTTCAGACATTGTTGACCAAATGTTTACAGTTGTGCTTGTCTGATAGGGTAGACGCTAGCGTGGCATGACTATTTAAATTTAAATATGTAATCAAACTTAGATTAAATTAAAAATCCAATTGTTTGAATGAGGCACTTCTCCAGGGCTCAGTGTCCACATGGTGCTCATTACCCTATCCAAAGGTATAGATATAAAATGTTTCCATTGGTGCAGAAAGTTCTCCTAGACAGAGGGTGGGGATGGAAACTGAAGATATGGAAGGAGAAAGAAGAGAAACGTCAACAGGAGGGCACAAGATTCAGATCTATGGAGGTTCACTAAATTTCAGCACTTTTTTTTTTTAAAGTTTAATTTTTATTTGTATCTACCTCCAGTTGATGGATATTTGGGTTGCATCCAGTTTTTAGACATTTGTATATAGTTTTTTCATATATGTGTGAGCAAACACTTTCATTTCTTTTGGGTGAATATCCAGAAATGAGATTTCTTTCTTTATTTTTTTGGAGACAGAGCCTCAAGCTGTCACCCTGGATAGAGTGCCGTGGCATCACAGCTAACAGCAACCTCCAATTCCTGGGCTCAAGCGAGTCTCTTGCCTCTGCCTCCCAAGTAGCAGGGACTACAGGCATCTGCCACAACGCCCAGCCATTTTTTGGTTTCAGCCGTCATTGTTGTTTGGCGGGCCTGGGCTGGATTCGAACCCGCCAGTTCAGGTGTATGTGGCTGGCGCCTTAGCTCGTTGAGCCACAGGTGCCGAGCCTCAGCACATTTTTAATCATTCTTCCGTGGCTCACAGAATGAAGCTGTTTTCCTTTTGGGGCTGTCCTGACAAAGTACTTTCTGGGATACTTGGATGGTTTTACAGGACAGATTTAGCAGCTAAGGTGACTAACAGTCCAGCACCATTCAAAGGCATTGCATTTTCAGATTTTACTAATTAGCAGAGATAAAATCCAGATATAAAAAAATAAGTCATATGGAATCCAATCCTACAGCCAAATGGCTCCTCTACCATTTGCCCTGACAATGTTAAGGCTGATAACCCAGCATTTGAGGAAGTTTAAGTTCTCCTAAAATAAACTGTGAGCTAATCATCATGATCCGGGGAAATGCTGTGTAATGTTCCCAGATGCAAGGAGTCATCCATCTAGACATAACCCCTGCCTCTCTGAACCTCTCTGAGCCACACCACATGCTCCTTATGAAGTGCAAATGTAACCATAACACCCAACTTCAAAGACTTCACAAAGCACTCTGTTCCCCAGAGTACCTATCAAAGTTCTCAGCTTGGGATAGGATTCCCTTTGCCCTTTCCCACCGCTTCCTCTCCACTAACTGCCCTAACTGCCCCTCTTTATTCAATTATCATGTAGTAGCTTTATTTGTTCATTCATTCATTCAACAAACATTTACCAAGTGCACTGCTGTGTTACATGTGATGCTACATACTGAGGCTACAGCAGTGAAGAAAATAGAAAGCAAGCCTAGGTCCTCACCCTCACGGAGTGTAAACTGTAGTGGAAGAAGACAGACAACAGATAAATATTTAAGAAACACAGAATACCAATGGTGACAGGTACTACAGAGACCAAAATATGGGCAGTGGCAGGGGGACGAGAGAGAAAGATGACTTTCCTCATGGTTAGACATCATCTTTCTAAAGTCTCTGCCACTGTCATTCATTCACACCAAAAAATGATTGATTGATTGATTTGGAGACAGAGTCTCACTCTGCTGCCCCAGACTGGAGTGCCAGGGTGCCATCATAGCTCACGGCAACCTCAAACTGCTGGGCTCAAGTGATCCTCCTGCCTCAGCCTTCCAAGTAGCTGGGACTATAGGCACCCACCAAGATGCACGGCTACTTTTTCGATCTTTAGTAGAGACAAGAGTTTGCTCTTACTCAGGATGGTCTAGAACTCCTGAGCTCCAACTATCCTCCCAACAGCGCTAGGGTAACAGTAGTGAACTACCGTGCCCAGCCCCAGGCACAAAACTGTACTGAACGCTTACTATGTGCAGGGCAGTATTCTGAATATCGGGATGAGAACAATAAATAAAACAGAAGTGAAGGTCAAGGGGAGAAGGACCACGTGGGCGGGATGGGCTGGGCTGCTGCTGGGTAGTGCTCCTGTTATAAAGACGGGTGTCCCTGGGCATGCAGAGACTTTATGTGTACATCTTACTGTTTGCGGGGACATGTGTCCCCCACTTCCTACATCGGGCCACCACCTCTCCCTTTCCATGAGACTTTCCATGTCTTTCTGGAGCTTTGGTGAATCTTCTCAGGCAAAGTTACTTATGACCTCAACTGAATTTCCCCACTCATTATCAACAGCTTTTTAGCATTATGCAATATTGCATCATATTTATGTATTGGGGTGTATGTTATTCCAACTAGGTTCATATTCCTAAAGGGCTGGGCTTGTGTCTTAAGCATCTTCATTCGTTCATTCTAGAAGCTTCTTGGAATGCCAACCATGGCCCTTGCTCAGTCTCCCTGCCAGGGAATAATGTAGGAGCTCTGCCATTCTGCTTTATTTGAATGAGATCTGCTTTTCTTTTCACCTCATTCATCTCCCACAAAGGACTGATGTGCCACCTAACTGAAGAAGTACCCAGGCAGTCTTGAGAACAGTTCCAAGAACATGACAACTGCTCGGTAAATATACATTTTTGCCGTAAGTACTACAACTAATCTAAATCAATTTTTTGGTATGTCAGTTACTTTCTAACTTTATTACTTTGCGCATTGCCTTGTTGAAACGCTTCTGGTTTTAGTTTCGCACTCATGTAAGATCAACCCCGAGGGTGAGGTTGCAGTGCCTGGGAACCCTGCAGATGGCTTCTCTGTTCTCTGCAGGGACGGCTGGCATTTGAAGGCACCGTGCGGAGTTAGAAGTGGCCACGCACTCTTGGCATCATCTCCGACACTCTCCATAGTCAAATACAGTGGGGATGCCCTTTGCCTTCAAAGCCACAGGATGAACATTCTGGTGGCTCTTTGCCTCCCACCCTGAGCTGCCGAGCAGCCCTACTTCGTGACTTTTCTCTATTGTTCATCCCTTCCAATCACTGTGACCAATTCCCCACCACTCTCTTCCTTGAGTCCCATGCCCCTCTTCCCTTGTCTTTCCTGTTGGCCTACAGATTCTCTGGGAGAAAGTGCAAAGAACCTCAGCGGTTCTGTCTGACAAAACTAAGCTTGACACCCAAACGTCCCACTTAAATGGCTGTGAGACCACTCTGGCCAGATGTGTCTCTGGGCCTCAGAATCTTCTCTTGCAAAACACAAATGTGCTATGAAGGCAGTTGAGAGAATATACATCCCTTACGATGACAGTGTTGGCACACAGTATACAGAATTGTCATAAGTATCATTATTGTTCCATGTCTCCTTCCAAATTTAGAGATGTTCTGGAAGCTTGAGGGCACTTAAATGCTATTTTCTGAAAAGCTTGCCACCCACTACATGTGATTATATAAAAACGCAGCTCAAGAATGATTACTGAGGGATGAGCAGGAAGCTATGTTTTCAAGGAGAGCTGCATGTGAGCAGGGGGGAGTTAGGGTCATTATACCCGTGTCCATGGAGGGCCAGACAGAACCTCAGATAAGGGGAGTCAAAAAGACAAATGCATACTTTCCACTGAGCTATCCCAGCCAGCCAAGACTCAGTAATTTAAAAGATAATGCTGGATGCTCATTTCAAGGTGAGAGAAAACTCTGAAGATGAAAGAATCTTCTCAAAACTTCCTTTTAATTAAAGTGCTGGTCGGCCGCATTTCTCCCGAGCCTCAGCTTTTTGGCGATGAAGAGGAAACCGCAAGGGGCTTTGCCACTGAATTTGAAATTGGAACTCAGTCGTATAGCCTCATTTTTTGGTGTGCCCGATATTAGATAGGTGCTAAAAGCTTTTGAATTTATGAATTTATCAGTCTTGTTGGCTTGCACGGCACACTTGAAACAAAACACAATTGTCAAACTGGAACAGTGAAGAAGAGGAATTCAAGATGTGGCTAAATGACCATGAAATGCAGACAGGTCAAGGGCAAATGAAAACCAGCCATTCCGGAGCCCCAGTAATGCAAGGTTTCTGTGGAGATGGTGGTCGGTCCACTGATGGGGCTGTGTGGCTCCATCAGGGTAAAAAGAGTTTCACAGAATATTTCAAAACTAGAAGTGTCATTGGCAGTGTTATGCAGCATGGGTACCAGAAAAGTATTAAATGAGTGATAACAAAAAGGAAAAAAAGCAGGTGGATAAGTAGGTATCAGCAAGACTAAGGGGCACTAGTTTGCCACTGGCAGGTGACAAATGAGCCAGTTCGTCTCTAAGGGAGACACGAGGCAAAGGCATCAAAATACTCCAAGCCCCGAGAAGAAGCCCCCACATCTGAGTGGCACAAACAGCCAGTGGCTGGGCTGCAGGTGCCAACTCCAGGGAACACAGCAGGTGAACCTGGACCCCTTCCTGTCGAGTGAAGCCAGAGGAGGCTGGAAATGCCAGAGGGCGCAAACCACCTGCTGGGTGCCGGGCTCTTCCTTTATATCTGTTATCTCCTTTGATTGTTCCCCAAACCCTTTGCAGGAAAAAGTAACATCTTGATTTTCAGCAGAGGAAACAACCTCTAAGCACAAACTCCCGCTGCACAGCAAACAGGAAGCTGAGTGGACTCAGCCCGGGTCTGTCTGAAGGCACAGGCTGTCCACGCCCAGAGCTCTGCAAATTCTTTCCCTGACACAGATTCTAGGAGCCCTTGAGGATGAACACACAGCCTCCATTAGCCTGCCAGCAAGTGAAATGATTTCTTTGAAGTCTCAGTTTTTATTTTAATCGTTTGGACACCCTTTAAATTTCACCTCATAATATACTTGTGTGTGAAGTGAAAAAAAATGTTCTAAATTATGGAAAGATGCACTATCCTTGTCCAGGGGGCTTTAACCAGTGCCTGACATAATAAGGTGCATCTGATGAGGAGAAGGGAAGGAAACAGGAGGGCATCTTGTTTTGAAAGGCAACATACTCTACTGTGCTGTCACCCCTCCACTGATCCATTTCCAGGGCAAAACAGACATTTCCAGAGTACCCCATTAAAGTCGAAATTGTGTTTAATGGCGGGGTGAGGAGATTGTTAGCACTCTGGCATATAACTAAAGTGTGCTCTCTCAAATGGACAACCTAGCTACGCTACCTTCCTGCTAAAAATCATCTCTGCCCACATGGCTATCCCCATGACTATGGTGTTTCTGACTGCCTAGCCTAACGGTGGTGACAGCTGAGTCTGAGTGCTGGCCCAGGGACAGGCCACTGTGATTTACATGGATTGTCCGAATTTACTTGCTTCCCTCAACAACCACATAAAGTAAGTGGTACTACGCGTACTACCCATTGCGTTGATGGGGAAACAGTAGACAGACAGATTGTGCCACTTGGCCAAGGAGGCCGGGCTAGGATGTCGTGGGGCCAGGACTCAGATCCATGCTGTTGGACTCAAGAGACTTTACTTTAAATAATGACACCAGGTAGCCTGATGGCTCGGTACACATCTACATAGTACAAGGCCAATAAATAACAGCGTGTCCATTTTCCTGAAATAATTAAGGATCTCACCCAACCTGTGTGTAGACTGAGATTGTCTATCTTCTCATTGGGTAGCAGTTAGGAGGCATTGCTATTTGCCAAGTACACAGCAAATTGCTCAAACCCCTGCTAAAGGTTTTCATCTGTTTTCTTTTCTCTCTTTGTTTTTATTTTTTATTTCAGATTAATACAAAGGTACAAATGTTTGGATCATTATTTTCAATTCTTTTTTTTTTTTTGAGACAGAGCCTCAAGCTGTCACCCTGGATAGAGTGCTGTGGCATCACAGCTCACAGCAACCTCTAACTCCTGGGCTTAAGTGAGTCTCCTGCCTCCGCCTCCCAAGTAACTGGGACTACAGGCGCCCGCCATAACACCCGGCCATTTTTTGGTTGCAGCCGTCATTGTTGTTTGGTGGGCCTGGGCTGGATTCGAACCCGCCAGCTTAGGTGTATGTGGCTGGCGCCTTAGCCGCTTGAGCCGCAGGCGCCGAGCCCATTATTTTCAATTCTAAGGTAAAGTTAAAGTTGCAGTTGAGCCCTTCACCCAGGGGGCGTGTTGAACAGCCTCACGTTTGCGCACGTTAGGGAAGGTCCTGCTAATGGCCCTCCGTCCAGCCTAGATTCCACACAATGGTGCAAGGGGTAAAACTAAGCTCTGGACCTCTGCAGAGGTTTTCATGGGAACGATGCTACTGGGAGCATGGCGACATCTATTTTCTGGCTAATGTGGGTATAAGCTTGAGAGATGTGCTTCTCAAGCTCTCAGCCCACAGCCAGGTTTTGGAATTAGTCAGCTTACAGTATCAGTGATGCTTAACAGCTGCATAAAACCTTTCTAGAGCTGCCTTACAATGAGCTTTGAAGCCAAAAAGCCCTGGATGCGGATCTGGAATTTTTCCACTCACAGCATATGTTGGATCCTGAGCGCTGATTCTGACTCAAGCACCTCGATTTCCCCACCCTGTAAAAAGGAGAGAGCAGTAGATGCCGGCGGGCGCTGTTGGGAAGACTAGCTGGGTTAAATGCGACCTGATGGTCTGAGTAAGAGAAATAAAGAGACTGAGCTGGTGCTGAAATATAACCCAGGTTACTGTCGTGAAGGCGTAACGAAAGTCCCACTCAAGTATTAGGTACCGCACTGCCGTCTTTTATTTCAATTGGTTAGATCAATAGCATCGATTCCATATATAAGTTGGTGTCTTTCAAACGGGTTCAAACTGCTTTCCCTCCGGTATTTCCACATTCTAGCCCGATCACCATGATACTCGTTTTGCAGATGAGAAACATGAGGTTGCCTGAGGACATGCATAATGCCACCAAGCTGGCTGGTACCTCTGTCACCAATGAGATGAGAACCTGACTCTCCTATTCCTCTCATCCCATGCCACTGCCAAACCACCCACAGGTTCTGCAGAATCACAGCCAAGAAGATCTGCTTCTCCGGGATGACACTGCAAGACCATGAGAGGGCACGAAGGGACAGCTCTGTGTCTCAATCTCCTCACTATAAACTAAGAACGAAAACAACCACACCTGCCTCGGGGCGACTGGCCCGGTGTAAGGGCTGTGTCAGGACCAGCTCTCATAATTATTCCACCCAGGGTCTGAGAAGCGTCTCGTATGTGTGTATCAGTGGGGATGATTCATAGATCACTTCCAGAAGCTTAGGGCTGTATTCTTGTCGATTTTTCAGTGTGACAAAACATAAAAAGTATCCAGGACCTATTCAATAAATGAAGCAAGGCTTCTTCTAGAATACTGCATGAATGTCAGTGTAATATATTATTAATTATGTCCAACTTTTTATTAATGCTTTGCTAACCAGCTTACATTAACATACGTAACTAATGCATTAATGATAACCATGATATATGACTGGCATGCTAGTATTTTAGAAAACTTTTATATACTCAGTTTATCTACATTAGACAAAGCAAGAGTTGCAGGGTTCTCGCTTTATAAATGGGAAAGCTGGGGGCTGGCAATGGAAATGGGGCTTGTCCTTGGCCCTGTGGTGGGATGGGGTGGTCAGGTTTAACGTTTGTGAAAACTGCAGCCTTTCAAGCAGGATAGCTCACTTGAAATAATCTCTGAATCTTCTCAGAATGACTTGGTAGGAAAAGCAAGCTGTGGTTAGGACATTGTCTTCCTCAGAAGAGTCATGGGGGACGCTAGATATATATATTAATAATGTTGCTGTTGTTAAAATTACTTTGCCACAGCCAAGTACCTTGGAACTGTCCTCAGATCCTAAAACATGTTCTCCAAAACACCTATGAGTTGGCATATCTCTCCCTGTGAGAGTTGATTTAGTTTTCAGAAAAAACCAAGAATTCCACGTGCTTCTAAGTCTTGTAAATAAGATAATCGTACAGGAGGGTAATAGGGGTTCTTGTTTCTGAAAAGTAAAACTGACTGTAAAGCAGACTCGTGGGGTTTTAAGAGCCATCCTGTATGATGGACATCTAGAATGGCCTTGTGGATTTTGCCTGCTATCTTCCACAAGGGGAGGTTCGTGCTTCGGTGCAGGGTGGACCCTGGGGTCAGAGTGGAACCCAAGCCCAGGGCGTTCTGCCTAGAATGTGGTGAGGGTTCTCGGGAAGTTCCTCTGTGGGCTACTGCTTGGAGCTTCTTCCTACACGCTCCTCTCCTTCCATCACGTGGCAGCCATTCCGTTTAGGTGGAGTTGACGTCACCCCTGCTCGAATGTGGACCCTGTCTGATTAAGGCTATTGGCACCATCCACTTATTTAGCTGTAATGGCTGGTTAAGCAGTGGGCATGTGAACTGAGATGCCACAGCGTATGCACAGGGCTCTCCCTCCTCCACAGGTGACAGAGGAAGCCTGTAGCCACAGGGGGCATAGAAATTATCTGTTAGCACAGCAGAGCCAGCCTGCAGAGGAAGAGGAGAAAGGAAGCTAGAACCCTCCCAATCCCCGCCGCCCCGACACCTGCCCTGTTTTTTCAGTTACACGAAGCAAATCCATGCTTTCATTATTTAAGCCAGTTTGATAAGGATTTTCTTTCCTTACAGGCATGAGGAGTTCGAAACTCCTCTGTCTGTTCCCATAGCAGCTCATGCAATCAAGTGTTGCAACAGATATTAGATCCGTAAGGAGATATCATTAATACGTAATTTTATATCATAGAGATACATTAAAATATGCACGTAATGTACACTTGGAAGACAATATGTAAGAAAGCTTTCATGTTTCTCTTTCTTTCTGTACATAAGCTTCTCACAGTAGAAAGTGAATCTGACTCCACTTTGAATCTCCAGCGCTCAGCACACTGCTTTGGCAACAGTTAAGTGCTAAGTGGGAGATGCTTCTCTCAAACGATCATTAGAGCTAAGCTTTGGAATATCTTTAGGCAGCAAAGGAATTAGCAAGGCACTTACTTTATCTCCATCTTCCCAACCCCCTAATCCTACCTGTCCAATTATAGGTACAAAATCTCTTTGAGGACCACGACGTTGACAATTAAAGCAAGGGGAAAGCATCATTGAGGTGCAGACTCTGTCATGGGAGACCACTTAGATATAAAATTTCTAGTATATGTGTTGAAGAAAAGCAGGCCTCACACAGCTTCCTGGTTTATAAGGTGGTCGGGCACATGGTCCTGCCTCCTCCTGATTCGGCCTCACAGCTTCCAGGTTTACAAGGTGGTCGGGCGCACGGTCCTGCCTCCTCCTGATTCTCTGCAGAATCTCCTCGCTGATCGTTTGACTTTGGGTAAGCTACTTACCCTCTTTTAGTCTTTGTGTCCTCGTTCATAAAATGGAGATGATCAAAGCATTTTGGTGCGTGATTGTTGGGAGATTAAATAAGGCAGCACATCAGAAGCCATCGGCCTGATGCCTGGCACTGTCAACGGACAGAACGCGTCGTTTTTATCATGACTTTAGCGCCGGCTAACACAGAGGCCGACACACTGAGTGGCTTGATGGAAATTCACAGCTCAGCAACAGAAAGGAGTGCTGTCCCCAACATAGGAGCACCCTCTCCCAGCACAGGTGTGACCTCAGGGGACAGGGACAGACCACATGATCGGACCTGTGAAAAGGTTTTGAAAGAAAGGAGGCCGGGGGTTCCTGGCCCCCCAGGATCCTCCACTGATCAGCCTAGGACACAAGGGAGAACCAAGAATGGGGGGCAGTAGTGGGCAGGGGCTGGGGGGAGCTGTGGCACTTCAAAGAAGCTCCCAGCTGTCTTTGAGACGTACAGGATTGAAAATGATACATTAAAGAGCCGTGCTCAGAAGGCGAGTGGATTAGAGCCACTCTCCGAGTCAGGGACGGAGCTAATGAGGCTTTTCTTGTCACCATCTGTAAAAGTTTATTACTTATACTTCAAAGGCAGTGAGCAGCAGAGGGGCTCGGGAGAGGAGCCGTTTCCTCACAGAAACAGGAGCGGGAAAGAGAAGACACTGCCTTGGGGAGCGGAGGGAGGCCGACCTGTGTCTGCTGTGGACGGGCCAAGCCCTAGTGGGCACGGATCTGGGCACTCGCTCGCACCTGTGACCATCAGCAGCTGGCCTGGTCACAGGGTGGGAGGAGAAGGATATGAAGGAGGATTGATTAATACGGGGTAGGAGGTGGGCTGCTTTCCCTGAAATTGTCTGTTGGCAGAGCTGAATTCTGATCTCACGAGTCCTAGGTTTCTTTCCTGGAACAGGTCGGAAGGTCTCCAAGTCTCCCATAATCTCCACCTGTTTAACACGTGGCTGTCCAGCCACAGGCACTGGGACAGAACACCGTGCCTGCCGGCCCAGGAGGCTCGTGTAAGATGCCTCCTGCCCAAAGCAAATGGGTTTTTTTTTTTTTTTTTGAGACAGAGCCTCAAGCTGTCACCCTGGATAGAGTGCTGTGGCATCATTACTCACAGCAACCTTCAATTCCTGGGCTTGAGTGAGTCTCCTCCCTCTGCCTCCCAAATAGCTGGGACTACAGGCACCCGCCACAACGCCTGGCCATTTTTTGGTTGCAGCCGTCATTGTTGTTTGGCAGGCCCGGGCTGGATTCGAACCCGCCAGCTCAGGTGTAGGTGGCTGGCGCCTTAGCCCGTTGAGCCATAGGCGCCGAGCCAAGCAAAAGGGTTTTAATATTCTAGAAGGAGATACGAACATTAATTACAGAATCATGCAAACATGATTCAGCATAAAAAAGACAGCCATGGTAAGTGCTGAGAAGAGAAAGACAGGTGTTTGTGGAGGTGTACAACAGGGGGCATCTACCTGCACAGGTGAGAGTCTCCTGGGGCAGTGATGACAATGCTCAGGTTGGAAGAACATGTAGGGATCAAATAAAGGGGGAAATGGGGAGGAGCAGTGGGCCTAGGAAACAGAGAGAAAAGCTTCAGTATGTGGGAAAAGCATGTGCAAAGGCCCTGAGGTAGAGGGAGAACGATTCACTCTGTAAGTGCAAGACATCCCTGTATCTAAAGAAAGCAAGTCAGAGAGGAACAGGCATGCAGGTGCGACCGTTGTCTTTCTCTGTCCTCTGAATATGGGCATTGTGTGGGCACTGTCTACCTCTTCAGTTCCTCCCATGTGCTTTTAGAGCACACAGGAGGGATTCAAGTCTAAGTGCTGAGTGAATAAAAGAGCACCTGCTATGCTCAAGGCCTTGTGCCAGCCTTTTATGCATACTATCTCACTGAATCCTTATGTCAGTTCATTCTGTGGCGAGGAGAAAGAATGGTTGACAAGCCCAAGGAAACAGAGGTGGAAAGTCCCCGAGCTGAGATTCTAATCAGGTATGCTTCGGAAGTCCTACAGCCTGGCTGCTTTTTGCAATGAAGTAAAAAACCACCAGAAGAACTGGTGAACTAAAACAATGAAGGAAGGGGGCGTTTATTCAGAACACGCAAGACATGATTCCTTTACTCACAAAAGCAGTGAAGAAGAGTGATTGAGAAATGGGCGCTTGCTTTTTCTCAACCTGGTGAATGTGGAGTGACCATATATATGACCCAGAAATTCTATTCTATATCATAACAGATCAGGAGATGAAAACACATGTCCATGCAAAAGCTGGTATAAGTATTCATGATAGTTAAGAAAAAAAAAGTAAACCATCTAAATGCCCATGGAGCTGATGAACAGAGAAACAAAATGGAATATTATTCAGACACAAAAAGGGACGTCGTCCTAATAGACACCACAATAGGATGAACTTGGAAAACATCAGTCAAAGAAGCTAGATAGAAAAATCTACATGTTGGCTCAGCACCTGTGGCTCAAGCAGCTAAGGTGCTAGCCACGTACACCTGAGCTGGCAGGTCTGAATCCAACCTGGGCCCGCCAGACAACAATGATGTCTGCAACCAAAAAATAGCTGGGTGTTGTGGTGGGCACCTGTAGTCCCAGCTACTTGGGAAGTGGAGGCAAGAGAATCCCTTGAGCTCAGGAGCTGGAGGTTGCGTTGAGCTGTGATGTCACAGCACACTCTACGCAGGGTGACAGCTTGAGGCTCTGTCTCAAAAAAAAAGAGAAAAAGAAAAATCTATATGCTGTATAATTCCATTAATACGAAGTGTTTAGAAAAAGCAATTCCATAGCCCAGAGAGTATGTATCAGCAGTTGCCTTGGGGTGGTGTAATGGGAAAATGGGGAGTGACTACTAATAGCTATGGGGTTTCTATTTGGAGTGCTGAAAAGTTGGATTGTGGTGATGGTCATGCAACTCTGAATATACTAAAAACTGATGCACTAGACACTATAAATGGGTGAATTTTATGGCATATGAAATGCACATTTTTTTCTTTTTTTTTTTTTCTTTGGGATTCATTGAGGTTACAAAGAATTAGGTTATAGCGATTGTATTTGTTAGGTAAAGTCCCTCTTATAATTGTGTCCCACCCCCAAGAGGTGTGCTGTACACTGTGACCCCCACCCCCTTTTGTCTCCCCCTCCTTACTTGCTCATCTTCTACCCACCTCTTGTATTAGCTCATCTACTGCCTTCCTATTAGAATAGAGTACATTGGACTCTTGCTTCTCCAGTTTGTGACGCTTTACTAAGAACATGTTCCACCTCCATCCAGGTGAATAAACAAGATGCAAAGTCTCCATCATTTTTAGTGGCTGCATAATGTTCCGTGGTGTACATATACCACAGCTTGTTAATCTATTCCCAGGTTGGTGGGCCTTTAGGCCATTTCCACATTTTGGCGATTGTAAATTGAGCTGCGATAAACAGTCTAGTGCAAATATCCTTATGATAAAAGGATTTTTTTCTTTTGGGTAGATGCCTAGTAATGAATGGGATTGTGGAATCAAATGGGAGGTTTCATTTCAGTTCTTTGCGGATTCTCCATACTTCCTTACAAAAAGGTTGTATTAGTTTGCAGTCCCACAAGCAGTGTAAAAGTGTTCCCTTCTCTCCACATCCATCTACAGAGAACTCAAATTAATCAACAAGAAAAGACCCAACAATCCCGCATATCACTGAGAGAGAGAGATGAAGAGAACCGTCTCTAAAGAAGACAGACGAGGCTCGGTGCCTGTGGCTCAGCGGGTTAAGGCGCCAGCCACGTACACCTGAGCTGGCGGGTTCGAATCCAGCCAAACAACAATGACGGCTGCAACCAAAAAATGGCCGGGCGTTGTGGCGGTCGCCTGTAGTCCCAGCTACTTGGGAGGTGGAGGCAAGAGACTCGCTTGAGCCCAGCAATTGGAGATTGCTGTGAGCTGTGATGCCACGACACTCTACCCAGGGCGACAGCTTGAGGCTCTGTCCGCTCCCCGCCCCCCAAAAAAAGAAGACAGACGAAAGGCTATAACTAACAGACATGAAAAATGCTCACTGTCCCTAATCATCAGAGAAATGCAAACCAAACCCACCCTGAGACATCACCTAACCCCAGTGAGAATGAAATAAATATTTCTTTTTAAAAAGAACATTGACTAAAAGTTCAGACATCAGAGTCCAACAGACTGGGCTTCAAATCCCAGCTCTACTAATTGCTAAGCCATGTGAAACAGATCAGGTCATTTCTATCTCTAAGCTTTAGTTCCCACCCTTTAGGGCCTACCACCAACTCACAGGGTTGCTGTGACTACAACACAGAATATTTCACGTGAAGCATCAGCATCGCGTTTATTATAAGATGCCCACACTTTTAAAAAGTAAATAGTGCAGTTAACCAAATGTAATACCTTAACTAGAGACAGTGATTTTGGAAAAAACAATCACATCTGCAACTGTTACTAAAGTGTTTACCACCACCTATCCTCCCTTGGATACGAAGACAGAACAAAGGTAGATGGGACCTAGCTATCCCAGGTGGGATGGTAAGCCATCGCCCAAAGGTGTCAGGCATGTAGACATTTCTAATCCCTGAACACTGAAAGTTAAAATGCCCCATGGGAGAGTGGAGCCTATGGCTCAAGGAGTAGGGCACCGGCCCCATATACCAGGGGTGGCAGGTTCAAGCTAGGCCGCAGTCGAAAACTGCAAAATAAAAAAATGCCCCACAGACCAAGGATTCCTAAAGACCCTGCATGGGCCAGTCTTGTCAAGAATGAACAGGCAGGGTGGCGCCTGTGGCTCAGTGAGTAGGCTGGGTTCAAACCCAGCCCCAGCCAAATACTGAAAAAAAAAAAAAAGAATGAACAGGCATTGGCTTCTACAGCCTGTTTCCTCTCCTGCCCTCTCCCTGTGAACTGCTGTGCGTTCACGGAATCCTCCAATGAATGGAATAAAGCAGCCTGCCCGCCAGGGCGCCATTCTTCCTGCAGCCTGTGCAGGGTCTGGGCTGAGCCGAGGCTCGGCCTGTCTGGTGTTGAGAGGCACGCCCAGCTTCTCTCTGGAACTCCTCTAATACAGTTATCACAGCAGAGATGAGAAGATCCAAACCAGCTTTACTGATCCCCCACGCACGTGTTGTTCCCACCCTCAGAGGGGCGGCAGGGGCTGGGCTGGTTTTCCTGGAAGAAGAAAAGGCTCACAGGGTCCATGATAGACATCTGAAGGGTAATGCTGGAGGAAGGGTTTATTCTGTGTGGTGAGGGGTAGAACCTGGAACAAAGGGAGAAGTTACGACTGGAGATTTGGGGCTAGATAGGAAGAACTTTCAAAGGCCAGAGCTCCTTGGAGACACACTGGGCTGTCAGGAGAGATAGCAAGTTCCCCATCTCTGGGGCGTCTGTGCTCAGGCTAACTGATGGCATGGGTAAGGTGAGCGGCCATGCCAGGCTTTCAGGACTCCTTGTCACGCTGAGACAGTGTCCTTTCAGGAGTCATCTCTTGGTTCTTGTCATTTGGAATCAACTTTCCTTCTTTTCCCTCGTTTACCGATACTTAATGAATGATGGCTCTGAGAACAGCTTTGCTCCCAGCTTGCCCTGTGGTCTGGTCTACAAAGCACGAGACAGTTTCCACTGGATGAAGTTATCATGCCAATCCCGGACACCCCAGAGCCAGGAAGCATAGTAGGGTGCCAAACGTACAAATGCAAGCAGCAGGATTCCCATGTTTTGCAGATGACACTCAATTAGGGGACGGATAGCCACCTGTTCTTGCCATTTGCTCAGCACCCTTTTGAGATCAGATCTTCTCTGAAGGGAGGAATGGGGCCTCATTTCAAACCCTCCATCAAAGAGCCTTGAACATATTATGTGCTAAATACTTTTTTTATTATTATTGACTCAAGAGAATGATACATTCTTCTTATTTGGGCTGGGGAGGCAGCTGCTGCTTTTGGAACAATTTTCCATTTATATCCAGCCATAAATGGCAACTCTGGACAGACACAGAAAAAGCCATACATCTCCTGGGGCCAGAGATCAAGCACCCCAGGGAAGGGCTCTGGCCTTAGGGACATACAATTATTGAAATTTCCTGCAGGGAAGGCTTCCTCTTACGCTAAGGTGCACCCAACCTGTGCAGGTCCACTTGGGGAGGTGCTGAGAAAGAGGCACAGAGAATCTGGAGTCCCAAGACTCCCAAGTCTGCATCTCCTTTAGTTAAAACTCAAACAAGACTCTGCCTGGTGAGCTGCCTGCCTCCTCTTAAAACCTATGAGAATTATCAGAACAAAGCAAAGACTGTGCGCTGGGGCTTCAGGCCAGATATTCAGGACACACAGAGTGAGGCAGCCACAGGCCAAAGGGACGGGAGTGGGAAGTTACAGAGAGATAAGAATCAATGGTCACAGGAGTATCAAATGCCAGGATCCAAGCACACACCCCCCTCAGCCCTGGCCACAGTCCAGGAAAGCCTTAAGGGTGAGCTGGAATTTAGCAGGAGGATGAGACGGGCCCCCCAGGAGTAGGGGTCGGTTTTTGCAAAGGCTTTGAGACCCGGCAGCAGACAGCAGTAAGTTGCAAATGAAATGAAGTCATCTGCACCGGCATCTAGTTCTGGAAGCTAATCCTAGAGAGGGGCTTTGAGTGCATGGCTAAGGAAGCCGAAGTAGGTGCCCGGAGAGATGAAATTCTGACATGTGCCCTAACAGGAACTGAATTGGAAGACATCATGGCATAAGCAAGCTAGACACACAAACAAAACCAAACCGTGTGATTCCAGCTACGTGGGGTACGTAGGATGGCCGAATTCGTGGAGATAGAAAGTAGGATGGTGGTTGCCAGGGGATAGGGGAGGGGAGAATGGAGAGTCATTATTTAATAATACACATGGAGTTTCACTCTTGGAAGACGAAAATGTTCTGAAGCTGGATGGGGTGATGGTTGCAACTCAATGTGAATGTACTTGATGTCATTAAATTGTCAACTTGAACGTGGTTAAAATGATAAAATGTTGTTCTGTATATTTTTCCATAATTAATTAATTCTTTTTTTTTTTTTTTTAGAGAAAGGCATGAAGCATGGTGTTCTGGCAGACACATTCTTCTCTAACCTATAGAAGCTTAGGAACCTCGGCTGTCTGTACTGGTGAGCGGACCTGGGGGCTGCTGTAGACTCCTTCTTCACAAATAATCTAGCAGTTTGGAATGGCTGTCACCTCCTGAAAGTGGGAGACCTTCAACTCACATGGTTTCTACCTCCTCCTTGAGTTTCTGACAAACTTCCCTAACTTCATACCTTTGGGTTTGGGGGTTGAGGGAAGAAAAGAGACAGAACTGAAACAGCCACGCTTCCCTTTGATAACTGACTTCCCCTCCTAATTAACATGACCCCACACTACTAAACATCTGCCAGCCTCAACAACTTCCACAGGGATGAGCTTTGATCACTGTGAGTACATAGTGTCTACGCTGAAGAAGAGGATTTCACACAGCCAGAATCAGACGGCAATGCCTCCAACTCTGCTCAAGTCAACCCAACACTCTGAAGCTTAGTGGTGAGGGTCACCCTAGGCAAGGGATGGGAACTGCTCCGGAGCACTGGGAATGAATAAAATTGAATCGCTGCCAACTTGAAAGAGCACCACGGCCCCCAAACAGCTTTTCCCTCCCTCCAATGCACACAGCATTCCCCAGGTATCAGATGAGAGGGGCATGTCAATAACACCCTTAACATTTTCTTGGGAAAGGTTTCTAAAACTTACATTTGGTAACTCAACACTGAAGTTTACATGTTTGATTTTCTACCTGAAAGTTCTTTTTCCTCTGTCTCTCTTCTTTCTCATTAGATGCAGAGAGACCTGTCATTTGGTGATCTCATCCAACAATCTGTCATGCCTATAAATCACTCCCTGCTTCCTGGAGAAAGTTACAATGTATATCATGACATCCCTATAGGAATCACGCAGGTGCGTCCAAAAGGCTGACTCACAACTTTCACATATACCCCAAATGAACCAGCTCCTCCTGCCGAGCATTAAAAAACACACCACACATATTATTACTGCATGTGGCATTTGTTGCCAGAGAGGCCATCCATCCAACTTGGATAGTGTTTGCGTGTAAAAGAAAGATATGGCAGGAAAACGCTGAAAAAAAAAAATCCAGAGTGCATTCAAATGATGGGGATGTCTTTGAACCACAACTATTTTCCTCTCTAGAGTCATTAGTGCTAATTACTAACAACTACCCTGGTGACAAGTGCTGGCAGTTACTTAGCTGATAATTGACTTCAATTTACCGCTCTGATTGTGTGGTCACAGGTATATATTTGCTTGGGGAGTGAGGAAAAGGAACAGGTATATCAGGCCCTAAGCTCTCCTTGCAAAAGACATCACCTGCCTGAAATACTAAGTCTAACCCCATGGGTCTCTAACTTTCCTGGGCATCATAACCACCTGGAGGGCTTGGTGAGGCACAGTGTCAGGTCCCAGCCTTTGAGTTACCGATCTGGGAGGTCTGGCAGGGAGGGCCCCAAGACTGTGACTATCTAACAAGTTCCCAAGTGTGGTTGCTGCTGTTAGTTACAGGTGCACCTGCTGAGAACCACTGGATTCCTCCATACTCTCCTAACCTCATTCAAGGCAGGTTCTGCCTCTCCCCAACTCAGCTGTCTCATTTGCAGATCAGAGGCATTGTAGCAAAAACCTGGGAGGTCCCAAGTACATATCACATCACAAGGGTGAAATGGTGCCATATGTAACAGAGGGACATCTATTGAAAGAAGGGGGCTTTAGAAATACGTTTTTGGAAGGGTACAGGTGAAACTGACTATATGTAGAATATGAATGTCTGCACGCAATAACGAAGAAAATGCCATGAAAGCTATGTCAACCAGTTCGATGAAAATAATTGTATATAAAACCAGCACATTGTATCCCATGATTTCTTTTATGTACACAACCATGATTTAATAAAAAAAAAAAAATAGAGAAATACATTTTTGGGTTGTGTTTCCTCAAAACCAAACCTGGTATCTGACAATCTCTCTATGGCTTTTTATTTGGGCAGAAGTGAATTGCAAAGAGAGGGAAGGAAAAGAATGGTATGTGTGTTCACCTGGGCTTCCCCAGCTATGACGTTTGGCAATCAGGAAAAAGTCCTGTGCTCCACTGCGAGGCCTCATCGCTGATCTTGCTTTGATCTAGATTTAAGGGTGAATAGATGGGTGAATGCAGTAATATTATTAAATCAATCTTCAGCATAACTGATTAGACAATAAACCCAGGGAAGGAGCACGTTATCCTAGTCAATAAACTAGCATAACCAAGCAATGTGCTAGGAGTTAAGGATATAAACACAATAATAGTAACTACCATTTATTAAGCCCCAATCATGCACTAAGCAGCACATAGATGTGAGTCCTAATCCCTGTAGCCACCTTATAAGGGGGTGGTGGTGATGACAGGGTGCTTATGAGGTCTCACGGCTCCTCTAGAGCATTTCATACATATTTACCCATTTAGTGACCATGGTAACCCTACAAGTTACAGATCAGGAATCTGCGCCAAAGCGTTGAAATAACTGGGCTGACACCATCCTGCTGATAAAAAGTAGAAGTAAAATTTGAAAATTTGAACCCTCACCTGGCTCAGGGAGGGGGCCTAAGATTCTGCTGCTATGAGCGCCCTTATCCACATTTCACAGGTAAGAAAACCGAAGCCACGGAGGTTAGAATCTGATTCTGAAGTCTGTGCCACACACTGCCGGCTCTCTGATGATTGGCACGTGGTTCCTGTCCTGAACAAGCCCAAGGTGGCAGGTGCCAGAGCGGCCCCAAAACACCAAGTCATCCATCACACACACCGAAACTTTCTTCCTGTTCTGTTGATGGGCCATTAAGTGACTGATGGGACCAATCTGGGGCAGCCAGATTTTGCTCCCATTGGGACAGATGTCTCCACATGTGGCAGCAACATTCAGGCATGGCTTTTATTGCTGATGCTTCTTTACGTTGCCAATGAGATACATTCGAGTTTACCTGAGCCCACATTGCCTTCTGCCTTGACGTGGCATCATTTGGGAGCTTAATGCCACTTGCGGTCATTTTTATTGAGTATCCTTTAAACTGCTAAGGAGATTTGAAGCATCTGACACAGACAACACAGGTGGTATTTCCCTGACATGGAAAGAGATTTTCTACATGTTGTCCATGTTGCTATTGCCAAGAGCGAGACAGGATTCGGCCTCGTCACGAACTCCAGGGCACTTCTGGGTCTGTTATCATAGTCTTCAAATGTTCTAAGGATTTAGGTGACCTAAGCAGGACTGCCAGTGGGATTAATCCCACAAAAACAGGATAACTCCAGTCTAGAGAATGAACCCCCTTAAAAGCTGTGGCATCTCAGGGATGGAGGTCTTCATCCCAGAACGGGACTCAGTGGAATGAATGCATTTATGAGTAGGAATGTGCCCCAGCCATTCCAATTTCCGGTGTCACCTCTGACTGCCTCGACTGGGTCTTGAATCTCTTGTGAGGCAGTTTCTGCTCACTTTCTCCTGGTAAGAAAAATCTGAGTAATGTCAATCTGAGCAATGTCAAGGTTGCTTGTTCTCCATGAAAAGGAATGTCATGTTTTTACTTAGTGGCCAGCTTTTTTTTCTCTTATTCCATGAGCAGAGACGGCTTTTGTCAGGCTGTCCATCTGTAATGGTCTCCCCACACAGGTGGATGGGACCCCGCATTATCATCGTAGCTGATCTCTTTATTTTTCAGAGAGGAAAACTGAGGCCCGGGAAAAGGGAACTATGTATTTGTGGGTTTGTCATACAATTCCCTTTTTTAGCTGCTATTTTAAAAATTATTTTTTTATCAAAAAAGCCTTATAAAAGGAAAATCAAACTCCTGCATAGAACTTCGAAATGAGATAGAACATTGTATTTACCTCTGCTGGGGCTCTCTCTGACATCTTTTGTTGTGCTATAAAGTGGTATGTGCCTCTTAAGAGGAAAATTGACAGTGTAAATTAAGAACCTTAAGGAAACTCAAATCCTTAGGCCCAGGAGTCATACTATGCCAATTTATATGTAAAAAAAGTATTTGAAACAGGGAATGCTGTATATCAAAGAAAGTCAAGAAGGTCTTAATTAAATATTCTCTCAATCAGAAATATTCTAATTGGCCAAAAATAGGAGAGTGTCTTTTTAAAAGGTGATTTATTGCTAGAAGGAATATCACCCAGCCTGGGAAAATGATAGTTATAAAGATGAATAATGGTGGCCAGGCGTGGTGGCTCACACCTGTAATCCTAGCACTCTGGGAGGCCAAGGTGGGTAGATTGCCTGAGCTCAGGAGTTAGAGACCAGCCTGAGAAAGAGAGAGACCCCATCTCTTCTAAAAATAGAAAAACCAGCTGGGCGTTGCAGCACACACCTGTAGTTCCACCTACTTGGGAAGCTGAGGCAAAAGGATTACTCAAGTTTGAGGCTGCTGTGAGCTACAAGGCTGCCAAGGCACTCTACCTAGGGTGACAGACGCTCTCTCTCAAAAAAAAAAAAGATCAATAATGTTAAGTGAACATAAAAAGTAGGATTCAGAACTGCATAAAGAGGGGAAACAATTGCTTTTACAAATGTACAGATAAATAGATTGCAGGTAACTAATCAAGTAGTGTGATCTTTAAGTAGCAGATGTGTGATTTTTGTCTCTTCTAATTCTCTCTCGTTTCCAGCATGTCCTGCGATGCTCACACTTTTGTCTATAATAAGGAAACACAGTCACTGCCTTTTTAATGTTATTTCGAGCCAGATGTGTTACACCGCCCAACCAAAAGGAGGTGCCTAATGCTCGAAGGTTCCAGAAGATGTAAACGTTGCCTCCAGATGTCTTTGCGGGTAGGACACAAGTAGAGGCAGGGCTGCCAGGATGAGCTCTGCGGTGACCATTAATCAAGTGCTCAAATAAAAGTAAGACATTGAAAAAGAAAGGCGCTGCAGGAGAAGCCCTTTTATTTTCCCCCTTCTTAGGAATCTTACGCTGGCTAGGAGAAAAGATTTGTAACAAATGCAGCCAGTTAGTAAGATTAATGAAAGGAGAAACCACTTTGCATGGTGGTCAATCTTCAATAATTTAAGGGTAATCGAGACTAATTTCAAGGTAATAGGAAAAGCTACCCATGTCTAAATTTTGGCTGAGATTCCTCTGTGCGCTAAATGGCCTAAACCTCGTGAAATCAGTGTATTATTGAGCAGAAAGCAACTCAAACGCTTTCTGGTTCCTGTTCCAGACTGTTACATGGCCAGGGTCCTGAATCTTACAAATGGTATCCGGAATTACAGAGAGCAGCAGCAAGAAAAGGCCTGCCTGAGGCCATCAGGCTGCTAAGTGGATCCAGGTCTGGAGAGAGAGCTGCCATGCTCCCAAATAGAGACACAGCACAAATGCCTGGAAAGAAGGACAGTAAGCAAGCTCTCCCCAGACGGCACAGGACCGAACCCTTCAGTTGGAAGGGCCACCAATTCATTCTTCTCATCCTGAAGCGCTCCCACATATGTGAAAAGCAGCATGTCTCAAGGGCTGGGATGCTGCCTCCCAGACTGTACCAACAGATGCAGAAAGTTCTCCAGAGACTCAAAGCTGATGTCCTTATTTCAATCTATATATAGATGGCTATAGCCATGTGATACCTAATGTCATTCACTGATGGATCACACAGTTGACGGTGGCACCGTAAGATCACAACACCTTATCTGTGGGTTCCTTTTCCGCGTTTAGGTGTGTTCAGATTCACAAATATTTAGCATGTGTTGGAAACGCCTATGGTATTTAGTACAGGTTGGTGGCTGGGAGGACCACATCACACAGCCTGGGTGTGTAGCAGGCACGGCCATCTAGTTTGTGAAAGTACCCTCTGGCATGTCCACACAACAAACAAATGCCTCATGATATTTTTCTCAGGACACGTGTCTTTCGTTACGCAACACATGACTGTATATATGTGTGAGAGTGTGTATACGTAGCCTGCACATGTGTAGATGGAGACTCATGCACAGACACACACCGTGCAGGATGCGTGTACACAGTTGGCCCTCCATATCCATAGGTTTATGCTTTAGCATTTGCAGGTTCCCCAATATCCAAGAAGAAAGAAATCAATAAAAAACAGCAAAACAAAAGTTGGTCACAGTGACTCACCCCTGTAATCCTAGCACTCCAGAAGGCCAAGGCAGGTGGATTACTTGAGCTCTGGAGTTTGAGACCAGCCTGAGCAAGGGTGAGACCCCCATCTCTACTAAAAAGAGAAAAATTATCTCAGCATGGTGGCAGGCACCTGTTGTCCCAGCTACTCAGGAGACCGAGGCAAGAGGAGCTCTTGAGCCCAAGATTTTGAGGTTGCTGTGAGCTATGGCACCATGACACTCTACCCAGGGAGACAGAGGGAGACTCTGTCCAAAAAAAATAATGAATAAATAAATAACAAACCATCTAAAAACATCAATGCCATCTAACCACCATTTACACAGCATTGACACTATATTAAGTACTGTAAGTTAAAGATGATTCAAAGTGTACATGACGATGTGTGTAGATTACCTGTAACATTTATGCCATTTCACGTAATGGATTTGAGCATCTGTAGAATTTGGTCTCCACAGGTTCCTGGAATCAGTCCCCACACCGAGGGGTGACTGTGTGTACATTATCTCTGTAGCCTTATTTGGGCCAGCCAGTCTCTATGTGGAGGAGAGACAATCGCCCTGTAATAAACCATCTGTATTTAACTTGAGTCAGAAATGCAGACCTACAAAGCTGAAATAAGCACTTCGTTTTACAGAAGGCCGTAGCCAAGGCCCAAGGAGGGTGACTTGCCTGTGTTTACAGAGAACACCGGTAACACGGACAGGTGGCATTGGAGGTCTTAGCCCTCTTTGGGGGCAGGCGGTATCCCCGTCCCTATTCTATATGTGAAAACAAAACCCCAAACAAACGAATGCTGAATAGTTATTTGCTCAGGTTCTGAGCAAACAGTCTGGGCAAGATTGGACCCCATGTGGTGTGACTTCAGACCACAAGCTCTTGACCCCAAAGCCACCCTTGTTAGTGCAGAGGCCCGGATTTTAATCCAGGTCCCTGGACTTTTGGTCCAAATACTCCTCTTTTTTACACCTTACAAGTAGTTTGCAGCGCTTACTGACTCATGAAGACCCAGACAGACAGCAGACCCACCAGGACAGGTTGCTCATCCCGACATCTGGAGGAAGGTAAGCTCTGGGCTGGAAGGTTGCTTAGTTGTTTGTTGCTGCAGAATTCTCCAGCCTAAAAAAGTATCCTGACATATGACAGGCACTTGATACATGGGTGTTGAATAAATGAATCATTTTGAGAGAATAGCAAATGGACAGCCAGGATTATAGATTCCAGAATGTTGGAGCTAGACAGGAACTCTGGGTTCACCCAGAATACTTCCATAGTAAAACTGTCAGAAAAGCTGCCCAGGTCAGAACCCCCCTCGTTTTATAAACTGCAGAATGCAGAGAGGGGGTGTCAGTCCCTCAACTTCATCTGCATGACAGGTTCCTCCTGGATCTTACAAATGGCATCCAACATATCAGACCCCAGCAGTGGAGAGATGCCCCTGCCGGGAAGATCCCTGACGGCAGGTGAGGAGTCCGGAGAACCCCTCCCCCTTCTCTTGGCCTGCCCCCCTCGGCCTGCCATCCCCTGTCGGTAAGGAGTGCTCCCATTTGTGAATTCCACAGATCATCAACCATGTGCTGGCCCTGGGGCAGCCTCAGAGACCAGGCATGAGTGGCACCACCAAGTCCTGTCTCTCTGAGAGCTCACACCATAAATGACACACAAATCAATACACAGTGAGACTCCGGTCTTTGCCGCAGAGGCTGCAGGGAGAGCATGAGGGACGTTATTGGAGATGACACTGGGGGGGGCCGCTGGAGCAGAAAACTGCAGGAAACGAGGGAGTGAGCTCCAGGGCCACCTGGGGACCAGGACTTCCAGAGGACGTCAAAATAGACATGTGGCCGGTGTGACAACGGCAGAGAAGGATGCCCAATGAATGTGTCTCAGCATCCTGCCTGGGCCACCTGCAGGGTCTCAGGACCTACATGGCCTCGTGCTGATAAAGACCCCATGGTTTCTGTAGTGACTTGCCCTCGCCATTTTGAAATACATGACAATATTGTAAGAGGGAGCCCCCCTTTAGTTTTGCACTGGAGGCTTAAGTTATCAAGTTGGTCCTTGTCAGAGCACTGAGGACTGGCCGAGACCGGCGGGGGAAGTGTCCCCCACTTTCTCCTCTTTAAGCACCCCTGTCCCCTGCTTAATAGAAAGTAATGACAAGAACCCCACAGAAGAACCCACAGGGACACATCATCTTTTTCTAAACATTTACTGGACGCTGAAAAGAAAAATAAACACTCCACTACTAGAGCCTGGGTCTCCAAAATGCCAAAAACTCTCTATTATCAACATTAAAAGAGAGAACAGGAGTGTGAATAATTCAGAAGCACTGATGAAAGTCCCCAGCTCTGCAAGGCAGCATGTGGCATTTTTCCTGCAGATTCCCTTAACTGTAAGTATTAAAGCTAACTCTGGGTGGTTCAGGAGAGCTAATGTGGGTTGACAACTTGGGAAACAGCTACAAGATTATACCCCTCACCACCAACCCCCACCCCACCATTATGACCCATCCATATTGGAGACACACCCCAACCTCCAATGGAGCTTCCCTCTAAGAAAAGGATGCACTTTGTGGAGAAATTCTTAAAAAACCAACAAATAAACAAATAAAACCTGCACCCCTGCACAGACATATAATGCACAAAAACTTTTGCACACAACTTCTGAAAGGGTCTGATAATATTTGAAATCTACCTGTGGACTCCAAGTGAGAACCTGGTACTTAGGAAAGAGGGACACATGGCAAAAAACTGGTCTAGCCCTGCCCCATGTATAAATAGGGCAGATAGAGCACAGCCTAAGAAGAAAGGGTAGCTTGGGGGCAATCCTAGTGGCTTCCTCTGCAAACATTAGGCCACAAAGTCGAACCCCAGTGAGCAGGACTAGAGATCATAGGTAGAACTGAACTAGGTCAAGAATCCACTTTCCTTGCTGTCTTTAGATCACTCCATTGCCTACAGACTTTTATGCAACCTCTCCCTCTTCAAGGCAATGGGAACCAGGATGGGACTTGAGGAAACAAGGCCAAGAAGGCGACCACCTGACAACTCTGGGGCCTAAACTAAGCTGCTGGAATAATGGCTGACATGTACGGAGTTCTTCGCACTAAGCCCCGCTCCAGACGCACAGCACATGTAACTCATTTGAGTCTGGCACTAACCCCACGGTCAAGTACAGTCATTACTTCCCCTTTTACACACGAGAAAACCGAGGCCTAAACAAGTTAAATCACCTGCCTGTAGACTCAGGATCTGAACCCAACATGACCGGTTCAGAGTCTGGACCCTTCTCCACTTGTGTCACCCAACGGGACCCTCTGCCAGGCCAAGGAGACTTCACCTGAATAGGAGACTAAGTGTGAGAATGGTAAGTATGTCCCCTGAGGAACTTAGAGTGAGGGATGGGGCAGAACGAGGGGTGCGGTGGCAGGTGTTGGTCGAAGTTTCAATTTTGATCACATTCTGATGATACATCTTGTAAGAAAGATGCATGCATGCGTCACACACGCATGCATCCAGACACAACGCAGAATTCCATTTGGTCGGTTGGTTACAATTTGTTTTAGGCAAAGGAAAATCAAAGAAAAGGCTTCATAGGCAGCTTGACACTGTGTCATGAGACAGTCTAGCTTTCTGCAGATGAAAAAAAAAAAAATTGCCATGGTGTGCTCCAGATGATGGATGAAAATCCAACTCAAGACTGAAGCATTTGGACACTGTATGGTGCTCGCTGGCAAAACTTCGCCAGTCCCTGAGCTGTCCATGTTGGAGGGTCACATACACCCCAGAGAGGAGCCTCAAAGGAGACCCAGGGGGACAGCTGAAGCATAGTTTCTGCCCCAGAGTCAAAAAGGAAAAAGCTCTACTCTGCCTAGGTGTCCAGGTTGTACCTAGGAAGCCTCTTTATTCCCTTGCACCAGAAGGGGGCACTGTTACCTCTAAAACCCACCTGAGCCCACAGGGCCTGGGCCAGGCTACCAGGGGGATAAAATATAGAACCAGACCCTGCCCTGGCTGCCTACAGATATCCAGGTCCCCTCTCAGGCTACAGACTCTCCTTCCCCCACCCAATTTCCAAATTTAAAGACAAAAACAAAACTATAAATGATTCTCTCCCAGCTTTCTTTAAAATCACTGTTATTTTTACACCCTCCGCTTAGAACAGTTAAGTATGTCGTTAAACCAAAAAGGAAACTTAATATTTCAGAAGTGAAGAACAAGGAAACAAAACAAAACCAAACAAAACAACCCATCCTTTCAGAGGCCCGATCTAGATGGCTCCATCACCGGCCCACATTCTGTTTGTAATGTTGAGTGGAAATGAGAACATTTGTAAGTCATGTTCTTCAGAACAGGGGGATCTGTCTCTTCTTGATACTTAGCTCAATAGCGTTTTCTTCTCCTTAGGATTAAAAAGTTTGCTCTCTCTGGCTGCTGCTTGCAAACAGGCTAAGAGACTGTTTGCCCATCTGTTTCAGAATGAGTCTTAAATGGGCCTGTGCCTAAGATGCATCGGGTGGTTGATAAGATGTGGTTTCTCGGACCCCACATCGAGCAGGAAGGGGACAGTGGTTCTCTGCAGAACACAGCAACATGGGCTGGGCTATCTCCAGCTCCCCATCACCTGCAGTCAGCTCCTGACCCGCCTCTCCCGCCCACATCTGAATTCTAATCCCAGGCTGCCCTGCCTGACTCCCCAAAGTTTTCTATGTCTTTCTCTCCCGGTGTCAGTAATGCTTTGTGTGAGATGTGGGTACAGAAATCCATGGATTCTTATGCAAAACACGAGCTACTGTTTGGGGAGTTGAGTGTGGGCTTCTCTTCCCTCCTTTCTAAAAGGAGAGTGTCAAGTTGTTACATGTGGTCCTGTTTCCTGGTCCATTTAGGGAAGACACACCACTCTTTCTGTTTAATTCTCCTCATTGTACTCATCAGTGCCTGAAATAAATGTAAATTATAATATTAATATTATTATGTTGTTCACACTTGTCTTCTTTCTTGGGAGGAAGGGGGTGGTGACCTCCTGGAGGCCAGGACACAACTCCAGTCCCCAGCACTTGGCAGAGTGGAGCCTGGATGGGGACTTCTTGGTACTGCCTGCCTCACTGCAAAGGTAGTGACATTCTCCACTGGCTCTGAATTATGGGTGATCTCAGCAACAGTTATGGGATGGTGATAAGAGGCCGTGGTGGGGGCATATATGGTTCTCAGAAACCTTGTCTCTACAGAAACATGTTGTCTCAGTTAGCATTGCTGTGTAACAAATCGTCCCAAAATGTAGTGGCATAAGGCACAGATGAACAACATATCCTAGCAGTCTGGACCAGTACCTGAAGCCTACTTGTGCAATTGCAGTCGGCAGGTGGGTGGCTGTGGCTGGCTACTATGGATGACCTCAACAGCTACCACAAGACAGCTCAGATCGGGGGCCTTTCTCCGTGTGGCCTCTTAGCCTCCAGCAGGTTAGCCCAGGCTCCGCTGCAGTATGGCGGAAGGCCCCAGAGGGGCAGGGGTCCCAGTGCTCAAGTGCCTTTCAGGTTTCTGCTGTGCCATGCTTGCTGCTATCCTACTGGCCAACGAAAGTGACCTAACCATCCCAGATTCAGAAAGTGGAGACAAGACTCCTCTTAATAGGAAAAGCTGCAACTCTGGTTCAGGACGTGGTATGGAGGGGTAAGAACCTGTGGCAATTTCTGCAACAACACACACACACATATATCCCACACACTTTTGTTTCTACTCACATGCAATAGTGTGTCTGCAAAGGGAGCTGGAAAGTGTAGCCCTTAGAGCTTACCCACTTTCCAGCTGTGACTGTTATTCCTGAGGAAGGGATAACCAATCTTAGGGAACACTCAGCTCTCTCTGTTACAGGCATGGCTGCCCATACCACCAAGTGACTACCCACAGGGACTGCCTCCATTTGTGCTCCCACCAGCAAAAAATGAGAGGCCTCCTTCCCACAGCATCAGCAACAGAAACCTGTTCCCAAGTTCACAGATTTTCAGTAATCTGAGGGTTAAAAACCATATCTCATTATAGTTTTTTATTTGCACTCCTCTTTTTAAAAATAATTCCTTTTGCAAGAGAGAAGTTTTGTCCCTTTTTATGTTTCAGGAACAATCATTTCATTTGTATTTCCTCCTCCATGAACTGTGTGCTTATATTCTTTGCTGGTCTTTTGAAATATTAATTTCTAGGAGTTCCTTGCATACAATTCTGAGATTAGTCCACTGTCTTTGACATGGGTCACAAACATTTTCCTCTTGGGAAGTCTTAATGAAGGCCACCACATTAGATGCAGTGTGCTTGCCCTGTTTTAAATGTCACCATTTATCAGAAGCCCAGCAGAAGTTACACCTACTAAATGCTATGCCATTATTGGCATGGTGTACCATATCATTCCATTTTCTTTTGTCTATTTGCATTACTATTCCCTCTCCTATCCTTCCATGTATGAAAACATTTTTTATTTTGAAATAATAAATGAATAAGAAATTACAAAAAAATCGTAGAAAGGTGCTATGTACCCTTCACCTAGTTCCACCCACTGGTAACATATTAGGTTAACTATAGGATAATACCCAAACTAGGAAACTGACATTGGTACAATGCGTATATATATAGTTTTATGCTATTTTATCATATGGGCAGATTCATGTTCCTAACACGGCAATCAAGAGACAGAATTGATCACCACATTGATCTCATTAATTCTACTTCTAAAATTATACCCACTCCCCTGCCTATATCCCCAATTTCTGGAAACCACCAATACTATCTATCTCCTTTCTAATTTATTTATTATTTCTTCATCCTCCTTCCATCTTATGGAATCATATCTTACAGTGTAAATATAGGATCAGATGCAAAATTTGTTTTGCAACAAGCAAAACAACAAGCAAATTTGTTTGCAACTCAAGCAGGAGAAACTTCAAACTGCATCTTGGGACCACATAACATCTCAGCCATCATTACTTCCCTGTGCCCTCCCATTCTTTCCAGCGAACCTCCTTCCCAAGCTATATCAGGTGCTAGACAAGTACCTTTCATCCCAGGAGGGCGGCAGTCAGCCCCTCTCTCCTGCCATTCTCATATGGGTGTGAGCAAGTGGAACAAACCTCCCCTGAGAGGTCTGAAATTATCACTTCCCACTTCCTACTTGACTGGCGGCACTTGTCTGCCAAAACATGCTAGATAAAGCTCAAAAAAACTTAAGTCAAATAGACACTGTGAGCAGATTACAACCCACTGGGAGAAGGCACTGCTAAAAGAGTCCTTTCTTTCCATCTATGACCAGTTGGCAGAGGTGCTTTGTGATGATAAAGAAACCAGGCAAGGGGGACCCCAAAGAATTATCTGAAATGCAACAGGGTGGCAACCACTGAGATTGTCTAGAATTAGCACACAGTTAATTGCAGTTAAGAATTAGCACAGAGTGGGCGGCTCCTGTGGCTCAGCGAGTAGGGCGCCGGCCCCATATACCGAAGGTGGCGGGTTCAAGCCCGGCCTCGCCGAACTGCAAAACAAAAAAACAGCCGGGCGCTGTGGCGGGCGCCTGTGGTCCCAGCTACTAGGGAGGCTGAGGCAAGAGAATCGCTTAAGCCCAAGAGCTGGAGGTTGCTGTGAGCAGTGTGACGCCACGGCACTCTAC
>CAUYON010136716.1:0-13367 GCA_963573935.1 Arctocebus calabarensis | reverse complement strand
GCAAGGTATCTCAGTTCCCGCCTTTAGGCTGCTCAGTCACTAGATTACACGCTCCCGCCCAATGTTTGTTCTGCAACCCTGAGGGTGGAGCTTTCCGGGGCAGTTCTCCCATAATGGCTCCACACAGCCCACAACCAAACGCTGGTAGCTCCATCTGGCTTGGTGGCCCAGTCTGGGGCCCCAGACAATGCTCAAAGACCCCTGCACTCTTGCCCAAGTTCTCCCAAGGCAGTTCAACCGAGCGCCAAGTCGAAAAGAAACCCAAACAGCTCACAGGCAAAGCCTTTCCAGCCTGCAGTACCACTGTTGCCCCACCCACAGCTACTACAAGGATTAGACCTAATGAACACACGCAACCACTTGCCCAATCTCTGCAGCTTTTGCCTTCCTCAGGGTGTCCAGAAGTCTCACGCTGTCTCCCTGTGTCTCCAAAGGGAAGTTTCTGGGCAGATCCCGCCTGCCAGAGATGCCTGAAGTCCTCTCTCCCCAGTCGCACCGTGCCCAGCTGCAAGGAAGCTGTTACTTGGCTGCCATCTTGCTCCACCCTCCATACATTTTCTTTTTTTATTAAGTCATATGTACTTTGTATAACCCATTGTATCTATAATATTATCATTTCAGTATGTAATCAACAAAAAATACTAAAAAGATACTTTGCATTCTTCATACTAACTCTCTGAAACACAGCATGTATTTTATACACGGAACACCTCAACTTGGACTAGCTGTATTTCAGGTGCTAAACAGCCACTTGTTCAGTAGAACACAAGTATAGACAGTATTGGGGTTATAATTGCAAAATCTTTTTTTGTTGTTTGTTTGTGTTGTGTTTTTGTTTGTTTGTTTGTTTTTGCAGTTTTGGGCTAGGGCTGGGTTTGAACCCGGCACCTCTGGCATATGGGGCCGGCACCCCACTCCTTTGAGCCACAGGCACCGCCCAATTGCAATATCTTTAACAACTTTTTAACATGTATTTCTTACCATTTTTGCTGAGATTCACATAACATAAAATTCACCTAATTAAAGTATATTATCCAGTGGTTTTTAATATATTCTGAGTTGTGCAATCATCACCACAATCAATTTCAAAACATTTTCAGCACCCCATAAAGGATCTCCATATTCACTTGTGCTCTCTCCATATTCTTTCCCACCCAAACCCCAACTACTAATCTGCCTTCTGTCTCTAAGGACTGGGATCAAACAACATGTGACTCTTTTGTGTCTGACTTTTTCACTTAGCATGTTTGAAGGTTCATTCACGTTGTACCATGTATCTGAACTTCATTCTTTGTATGGCTGAGTAACATTCTGTTGTATGAGTATACCACATTTTGTTTATCCATTCATCAGTTAATGTGTATTTGGATTATTTCAAGTTCTTGGCTACTGTCATTTGTGTTGATTTGTGTTGCTGTGAACATTCTTATAAATCTTTATGCATGGAAATGTATTTTCATTTCCTGGGGTATAATTGCTACACAGAATCATTCTTGCACTGCACTTCACTTACTTTTCCATACATTTCCTTTAGCCATATCTGCCTGTTGTTTGCATTCTTCAAATACCTGAAATTTGTTGCAGCACACTGCTGATCTCCCTGTGGCCTTAGAGGTTTGTTTTCATCTACCTGAACATTATCAGTTGGTGCTGGTGGCCTGGCTCTGTCCACGTTTCTACCAAAGGGCTAAGAATGTAAAGGGTTTCCATCATTTTCTTCCAAGGAAGTGAAAAGTTTATGCTCCCATGTCTCCTGCTGAGCCATTGTTTTATATCAGGATATATCTACTCCCCCCCCAAAAAATAGAAATAATCTTGATATCTAAAGGCATCAAGTTTCTCTCTCTGCAGCTTTCTTTAATAGCATCCCAAAGCTAAGTGCTAGGAACAGATTAATCAAGAAACTCCGTGTACAAGAAAGACAAAACGTGGTATCTTTGCATGCATCTCTAAAAGAGGGTCTTGTCCCACCAACGGACAGAGTTGAATCCAGGGTCAGGGTCCTTCCATCTCCATCCAGAGAAATAGATCATCTACCTTGTTTGAACCAAAAAGCACATCCAAAATTGCTTCAAAGGAACGCTGGCAGGGTAAGTTTACGTTTCTGGGACTAGAATAAAAACCCAGAGCACAGTTTTTATCACTGGGCTCATCATCTGAGCCTTTAAGTTTGCTTTTTTTTTTTTTTTTTTGAGACAGAGCCTCAAGCTGTCACCCTGGATAGAGTGTTGTAGCATCACAGCTCACAGCAACCTCCAATTCCTGGGCTCAAGCAAGTCTCTTGCCTCCACCTCCCAAGTAGCTGGGACCACAGGCGCCCGCCACAGCGCCTGGCTATTATTTTTGGTTGCAGCCGTCATTGTTGTTTGGTGGGCCGGGCTGGATTCGAACCTGCCAGCTCAGGTGTACATGGTTGGCGCCTTAGCCTGTTGAGCCACAGGCGCCGAGCCTAAGTTTGCTTTTCCCTCAGACATCACAGTTTCCTAGTTCATATGAGTATCATTAGAACATTGTCCCTCAAAAGCATGAAGGATACTCATGGGGTAGGTGGACTGCCTTCATCTATCTGCCAAGCTCAGCTTTGGCTGGTGATCACTCCACATGGTGACTGCTCTAGACTTCTGACTCCTCCTCTGCCAGGCCTTACACTGAGACCTTGGGCAAGCACCTCCTTCGCTTGGAATTCAGTTCTTCATTCAGGAATGAGTGACTGAAACACTATGCTAGGACTGGGGACAGCCCAGGGTCCCTGTGCTCGGACATCTGACAAGCTAAAGAGCTAGAGAGATGTTTGCTCACAGCCTGGGTCATGGCTCTGACCCAGCTACCCAGTCCCAAGGCTCCATGTTGAAGCAACCAAAACAAGTGATTGGCTAGACCTGGTTGCTTGCAAGGGAGAGAAGAGCTGGTGGAGGGCCTGGGGCTGGGCTAGAGAATGAAGATTCCGTACGAGAGAGTCGTGAAAAGGAGCTTTCTGGACCAAAGACTGACATAATGAGAGTATTTCTCTGAAAGGGCTGACTCCAATGGCTATAAAGGGAGGTGGAGCAAGGGCCCTTTCTCCTTACCATGGCTCCACCAGCCACATCAAGACCACGAAAGATACTCATAGGCCTCATGTGAGGACGGCCAGCTTCCCAGGGAGATGAGAGGGAAGCTCCCTGTACACAGCTAGGTGCTAGGGACATGAAATGAGCACACTCTGACTTCAGGGAGCTCAGGGTCTCATGTCAGAGACACACATGTCAACCACACGGAAGTATAGTGACAACACAGGGTGGTAGGTGCTGGGGCAGAAGGTGCAGATGGTCACGAGCAGGTCTGTGGGACTCGACCTGGATCTGCTAATTCATAGTCTCTGATAAATCTGGCATTTACTGCAGCCTGAGAAGCTCTGGCAGAAGGGAGGCCGTGTGACTGCTGTGGGGAGCCAAGCAGGGGAGACTTCCCAGTTAGAGGCCAGCTCCAGGATGAAGCCAGCTTATTTACAGTTAAATGGCTGCCTGTGTGCAGTCATGCTAATTAAAAGAGTATCCCAGCTCCCTGAATTGAGATGATTATCTCTTAGAGATCACACCCATAAAGGACATATGTTTCTGAAGTCACATTTTTAGCCCGGTCAAAAGCATAGGTAAAGGGGGGACAAGGAGAAGAGGCAAAGGACACATCACGAATCCACGAAAGTTATCTTCTGGGGGAAAAAAATCTCAATTTTTTTTAAATGGAAAAATAAAGTAACTTTATCCTAGATTTGTCAAACGTTTGTTGCTGATTACTAGTAGAAAATGAAACTGAGACCAGATCTTCTTAGCATTTACCATCGTGTAGGAGCATGGGGAAATGTGTGTGGTATCAGAATTCTGCACTGGTAACACCAAATGGTACATGTATGTGGTATACATAGCAAGCAATGATTTTTAGCTGATCATGTGTAAACAGGGCAAAATTAATACACAAAAATAGATTGATTTGGGGCAATGGGATTGTGTTGCTTTTTGAAATTACTTTTTCTCAATTTAGACTAGCCTCCATAAAATAAAATAAAAATTTTTTAATGTAATTTTTATAACTATGCTATATTCACAGAATTAAGATTTAGTACAGAGACTAGAGGATTTTTTTTTAATTTCAATAGATTTAGGGGGTTCGTGGATGAATTGCATAGTGGTCAAGTCAAGGCTTCCCCCTTCTCTCTCCTCCATCCTCTTTCTATATCTCCAAAGTCTATTATACTACTCTGTGTAACAATGTACACCCATCACTTAGCTCCCATTTTTAAGTGAGTAACTGAGATACTTGTTTTTCTGTTTCTGAGGTACTAGATTTAGGAATAATGGCCTCCAATCCCACCCATGTTCCTGCAAAAGACATTATTTCATTCTTTTTTATGGTTAAATGGTCACTCCATGGTATGTATATACCACATTTTCTTTATCCACTCTTCACTTGATGGGCACTTAAGTTGATTCTATAACTTTGCAATTTTGAATTACACTGCAATAAACATACAATTGCATGAGTATTTCTGCTATAATGACTCCTTTGGGTAGATACTCAGTAGTGGGATTGCTGGATTAGATGGCACATACTTTTAGTTCTTTGGGGAATCTCCATATTGTTTTCCATAGAAGTTGTACTAATTTGCATTCCCACCAACGGTGTATAAGCATTACCTTTTCACCAAATCTGTGCCAACATCTGCCTTTTTAATGGTCATTCTGACAAAGCTAAGATGGCATCTCATTGTGGTTTTAATTTCCCTGATGATTAGTGACTTTCAGCATTTTTTTTATATGTTTGACCATTTTGTTTGTTTTTGTTTTTTGAAAAATGTCTGTTCATGGGGCGGCGCCTGTGGCTTAGTGAGTAGGGTACTGGCCCCATATACAGAAGGTGGCGGGTCTGAACCTGGCCCTGGCCAAACTGCAACAAAAAAATAGCCAGGCATTGTAACAGGCACCTATAGTCCCAGCTACTCGGGAGGCTGAGGAAAAAGAATTGCCTAAGCCCAAGAGGTAGAGGTTGGTGTGAGCTTTGATGCCGCGGTACTCTACCAAGGGCGACAAAGTGAGACTCTGTCTCTTAAAAAAAGAAAAGAAAAAGATAATGTCTATTCAAGTCTTTTACCTACTTACTTGGTTTTTTCTTGCTGATTTGTTTGAGTTTCTGTATGGATTTCAGATATAAGTCCTTTGTCATAGGTATACTTTGTGAATATTTTGTCCCATTCTATAGGTTGTCTATTTACTCTGTTGGTTATTTGTTTCTCTGTGCAGAAACTTTTTACCTTAATTAAGTTCTATTTATTTATGTTTGGCATTTTTGCATTTGCTTTTTCAGGCTTAGTCATAAATTCTTTGCCTAGGCCCGTGTCCAAAATAGTTTTTCCTCTGTTTTTTTCCAGAATTTTTATGGTATCAGGTCTTACATTTAAGTCTTTAGTCCATCTTAAGTTAACTTGTATATGGTGATAGAGAGGGATCCAGTTTCATTTTTCTGCATGTGGCTCTCCAATTCTTCCTGTGCAATTTATTAAATAGAACATCCTTTCCCCAATGTGTGTTTTTGTAAAGACTAAAGGATTTGAGCTGAGAGATTGCTTCAAGTTAGAATTATAAGTATCAACCCTATGAGACTAGATAAATAATTTCACCTCTAGAACCTAGGTCTCTTTAAATGTAAAGCACAGATGATGATGATACCTGTTCTACTTACCTTACTGGGATTAGTGATTGCTGTAATTGTTACACACCAAAGTATGAAGTGGTCATAGTCTCAAAGAAATGACTACAGTCAGAAGCACATGGAATGGAAGAAAACTCTAGTCACAAGCCTTTTTTAAAATCAGCAATGGCAAAAAGTTGGGGCAGAAAGATTAATTTCTCACTCCACTTTGTCCTCAGCAGTTAAAGGTGAGCACGTTTAAAGGGACTGCCCCTCTTCTTCCGAGGAAAGCACTTGTTATTTGCAAGTTACCTGTCCCACGGTGGCTGTACACTTGGGCTGACGTCAGAAACTGCAGTAGACTGCTTCCCTCCTGAGGAAGCTGGGGAGTCACTGCCATGGTGAAGGTGGAGGGGGGTCCTGAACCACGTGCCCTGGCTCCCTGACACCCAGCTAGTCTGGCCTGTGCACTGTGCTGTGCTGCCTTCGCTGCAGCCCGTCCTGCTCTGGGCAAGTGGAAGCAGGACCTGGAGCAGGAGACCACATGTCCCTGGCCACTGCTGAGCACTATCAGGGTATCCAAGGCCCAGTTCTTTCCCTCATCGAGGGAGCCACCCTGGGAGCCAGATACCAATTCCCTCTGCAGGTTGTTTAAGGGATTTGGCACTCCATCCACTAAGAGCAGCGTGCACTGTGTGGTAAGTCTCTAAAATCTGTATTCAGTCACACTGTGGAACACATGGTGGACACAGCAGAATGAAAGACGAAATGTGCTGCTGCCAAGTTGACATGTCTGTTTCGGGTTCCGAGAGCCCTTCAGGTATTGATTCTTTTTTCTTGGGTTAATTGGAAGGCATGTCCAGTAGTTGGCCTTCAGGGACAGCACTAAGTCTGTGGAGCAGACAGTGAATTCCCCACATCCTCAAACAGCCCAGGGTCCCGGGAGGTAAGCTTAGTAAGCAAGAACACTTCTCTGCCCTTCTCACCGCCCTGTGAGAGCTGAGGAATACCAACGAGCCTCCATAATTGGGCTGGCACAGGAATAGAGGAGGCCCAGCTCCCTGTCTCCTCACCCCTGGGGTCATTTCAGGTTCCTGCTTCTTTTTCCCTCTTCCAGAATAACTCCCTAGAGCAAAATGTAGACCATTATATTCTGCTTGTTTGCATCTGCCCTGCAGAATGCTAGAAACAACCATGAGCATTAAAATCAGTAACCCATCACTACAGACTAGAGATACCCTTTTAGTAACAGCCCAAGCTCCTTCTCCAAAGTCCCTGCCCCATAGGTGATCCTCAAAATATTGATCCACCCAAGGAGCATAGGCATTGACCAACTTCGATGGAAGTGGCTATGCCAGGGCAGCATGGTGGGACCCCCCAGGCATATGAGGAGGGAGGAGGGGCCCTGGGAGCAGCTGTTTAGAAACAGTGTGGAAGTAGTTCCCTTTTAACAAGCATGGCATGTACCTGTTAATGTCAGTTCTGCTCTGTGCCCTGGCTAGGGGTACCCCTTCCCCAGACATTTCTGGAAATCCCCCAGAAGTGCTTACTGTACATACTTAAATGTCTCCTAGACCCTGCAATTTGGATGTCCAGTAGAAGAGTTCAGTAGTGGGGTATGCAGGGGTCAGTCACATGAACTAGAGGCACCATCCCTCAACTGCCTATCACTACTACCCCACCACTGCGTCTCAGTGTCTCACACTCTATCCCCTCTCCTACCTTCTGCTCCCCATGACCTGAAGGCTCCCAGGAACAGAGCTAGTGTCTGAAGCTGGTATAAGATGAGGACATGTGCTCTGGGCTGGGTCAAGCACACTCCTCAGGGCACCTCAGCCCACCTGCCCCTTGCCAAGGCCCTGCCAGGCATGTCGGTTCGTGATGGTATTTTGGTGGCTTTTGGGTGGGGAAGACAGAAGGGACCCAGTTAATCAGATGTGTCAGTGTATGTATATCCTGGTCACATGTGGGGCGTGCTACCATTCCCAGAAGGCTCCCAAGGCCTGGCAGAGTGAGAAGGTGTTGCTCACTGTGTGTTTTAAGGCCCACTAGGTGTCATGAAGCAGCTCCCTGTGGGGATGTATGCAAAAGAACACAACACAGCTGTTTGAAGAGGAAGTGATCTGTGCGGCCTGACATGGAGGGATGCTCAGGATGCTGAGCGTGAAAAAGGCCCACTGCAGGAAGCTGCAGGGACTCTGGTTTCTCGTCTGTTTCTGCTGCCATTAAGCACCACTTCTTGCACAAGCTTGATGTCAGCCCATGAGAGCAGAGATAGAGAGCTGCCACCAACTATGGCATTTGGTCAGGAACAGCTGGGTGGGCCTGTTGGAGAGAAACTTCTGGAAAGTGCTAGATCTACAAGGGTGAGCACAGGCAGGGAAAGGGTACTCATCGTCAGATTCATTACTGATGACTTAATTAAAGCATCAAATTCACCCTGGACAGTTTTTAAAACAAACTAGTAAATCACATTTTACAAGCCTAAATTTAAAAAAATACAGGGTAAACATAAAGTTCTTGTGCAATTTAAAGTAGTTTAACATAGTAAATTGCACACAAACTTTATGTCCACCCTGTACAAGAATGACTTCTAGTTCCTGCTTTGGAAGTTCTTTTCAGTGTTGAGTGCCACTTCTTTGGCTGTAACCTTGCCTTGGGATTGGCTGTCCTCATTGCTCTATAAACTGTGAATCTCTTTCAGTCATGACATCTCAAATAATGCCATCCTCCAATCTGGAAGCCCACAAAATCAGGAACTTGTAGAATCAAGCAAAGCAGTGTGAGTGATCATGCTGTGTACAACCTGTCCAAGCAAGGTGCTGTCAGTCATTATCTGATTTAATAGACAAAGCAAAATCAAATGCAATGCAGTCCGTCCTCAAGCCTTCAAAAGCAAATCATCTGAGGTGGTGGTAAGCTAACTTAGTGTCTGCCTTTGTCTCTAAAGCTATTACTGAGTTTACCTTCTCAATTACATTTATTTAAAACAAATATTAAATTCAGAAAGTTGACCTTGAAAAAAGGCATCCCTGAAGAAATGAAATAGCACAAGGCAGCCTTAGGGTCCCCAAAAGTTTGTCAAAGGTGCTCACCAGAGCAGGTGGTAAACATAACATCAAGAAATTGCTTATGCTCCTGCACGCTTCCAGGAAGGACCAGCCTAAGCACTTGCATCACCTCATAGCTAATTATAGTGGAGCCAGGTTCCTGGCCTTGCTGCTGTAGCTTTTGTGACCTGAAGCGCTGAGTTCAGGGACAGACATGCAGCCAAGCTTTAGTCTCTCCCCAAGTGTGGGAGCATGACCTCTGATGGGACATTGTCTCTGGCAGTTTGCCTGGGCTCTGTTGTCACCTTCCCAGGGAAATGCCAGGTTTTACTCTATCTTGACGTTTAGGTCCTGAGCTCTGCCAGTTCCAAGAAGGTCCTGGTGACCCTTACAGTGGTGCTAACACGCAACATGGTGTGTTTGCTGTTTTGAGTGCTTTCATCTCAGAGATCATGGGTTGCATAATGCTTCGGCCAGCTCCAGGGCACTCCTGGGCCAGTGGCTGGCTCGGTTTGTGTCCACTGCTCCATGTGGCCAGCTCTGCCCTGACCATTAGAGGTAGGGGAGGGCAAGTGTGTGAGTGTGATGGGAGAATAAGTTCCTCCTGTTTCGTAACTGTCTCCCCACCCTGAAGTGGGGAGTGTCTAGACCAGGAGATAGAAATCATCCACAACACCCAGCTGCTCTAGAGAACAGGTGTGTGGGTGGGAGGGGGAAGATAGTCCCTGCCTTTTTACAGCAGGTGACAGCATCTTACAGCAATGCCCTAAGATGCCAAGACATTTCCCTCCCCCACTCTGGTTTTGTAGTCCATAGCCCAACCTTCTAGAAGGGCTGTGCCCAAAGAGCACCTGGTTGGAAAACTGCTACCTTGGTGCTTCTCTTTTAGAAAAATATTCACCCACTGGAGGAAAAAAAATTGATAATAATAGTAAATACTCAGCCACATCCCCTTAGATGAGCACTTCTTGTTTAGGGGTGCCAATCAGAAGCAAGGCAGTAATGAAATGTCCAGACCACCCCCCATGACCTCCCTTAAGAGAAACGCCACAGTTGGGCCTGACCACACGTGTTCTGAAAGGTAGACCCTATGGTTCTCGTGCCCAGACCTCATTGGGAACCTCTGCCTTAACACGTGTTTCCATTCCAAAAGGTCTAGTTCCTGCAGAGGACACAGAAGGCTTGTTGGAATGGGAACTGCTGTTCCCTTCAGGCTCTCTGAGACTCATTAAAATGATTTTGTTTCCTTTACTATAATGGCCAAGAATGCAAAAGAAAGAGGCCATCACATGTTGGGCTTCTTTGTTTAACTGAACATGAGACATGCAGAGAAACATGGGGCTGTCCCAGAAAACTGACAGTGGCAGATAAGAGTAGAGCAACCATGTGATTGATTGTTCAAACTGGGACAATTCTGAGTGTGAGAAGGCTGTCCGTGATCACCCTGCGATGACAGGTGTAGACCGATGTATGGTCATGCTGGCAAGAGTACACCCCTTTGCATCTGCTTTCTCTCTTGTCCCGATAATCAGGGATGAAACACATTAATTATTAATTGTGGCATGGGCTGTAGGGAAGGAATTTGACTTTGCTCCCCACTCTGCCAGCAACAACACAGAGGAAATAAGCCGAATTCCCATCATCTCCCTCCACATTGAGAATATCCAGTATCTAAAATTCAAGACTTAGAGATGGAGTATGTGTGGAGGAAGGGATGCAAAAAGATTCACCCTGCCTTCCTTGAATTCACCTTCTTCAGGCGGCGCCTGTGGCTCAGTGGGTAGGGCGCCGGCGCCATATACTGAGGATGACTGGTTCAAACCCAGCCCTGGCCAAACTGCAACAAAAATTAGCCAGGCGTTGTGGCGGGCACCACTGTGGTCCCAGCTACTCGGGAGGCTGAGGCAAGAGAATTGCCTAAGCCCAGGAGTTGGAGGTTGCTGTGAGCTGTGACGTTACGCCACTCTACTGAGGGCGATAAAATGAGTTTCTGTCTCTAGAAAAAGAAAAAAAGAAAGAAAGAAATCACCTTCTTCCTCTTGTAATGGATTTAATTGGTGACTGAGTTTTTAGAGATCCAGTTCAATTCCTTTAGGGATTCTTCTTTTGCATAAAATGATAGAAAAATTAAAAGTAGTAATGTTATGCTATTACATGTAAACATTTTCAAAAACATAGCTACTGGATTATAGAAAGATAAAACATTATGTGAACACTTGGAACAGTGTCTGGTACATAGTTTTTAGGGGAACAACATGTGATCTATAATCATAAGTTTGGGTTTTATAGTACCTCCTGCTACTATACAGAGACTGAAAAATTATACATACATTCTTGCATCACTATTTCAGTCTGCTGCTTTAAAAAATTAGTAGAGAGTATATAAAACATAATAAAAATGGGCTATTTCACAAATAAGCTTTTATCACTAGTGACTTCACTATGACAAGGCTATGGCAGTGCCTGCTCATGCTGTGATCTCACCAGAAAGAATGTCTGTATGAATTTCAGGCAGCATGAAAGGCTGTCCAGCCTTGTCATAAGCCAAGGAGGGCCATAGACATCATGCTCACCTTCTGTGGAGTAGGGAAACAGGAGCAGGCAGCTTCAAATATGCCATCTGACAGGAGGGCAAAAGTTGAAATTCTGCTATCAAATATTTGTTGTATTGGTGACTCAAAGGCTTTTTTTTTTTTTTTAACCTTTCCAGTCTCCTGTCAAGTATAACTCTCTTAGGAAAGTACAATATCTTTAAAATATGCTTCTGAAACTGGGTGTATCAGAAGGTACTCAAAGGCATAGGACGAACACAGTACATCTTTCTGGAGGGTCAGAGTTATTTGTCATCTTGGGAAAAACTTTTATTTTTTAAGGAGATAGAATTTCACTGTTTTGCTAGTCCAGAGTGCAGTATTTGTTTACAGGCACAATTATAGCACACCACAGCCTCAAACTCCTGGGCTCAAGCTGTCCTTTGACTTCAGCCTCCAAGTAGGTAGAATTACGTGCACGCCACTGTGCCCAGTGAGAAAACATATGTATACTAAAATAAGCACAAATATGTTACAGAGCAGAATACATCCATTACGTGGAGATCAACAGGAGACTTCAAAGCAATGTTCTAGTTACTATAGCCCTTTAACACTAAGCCCCAAGTCCCCAGGAGTGTGACTTTATGTATTAACTACTTCTGCATAACACAGTTTGATTTCTTACTCTTCTGTTAATTTTCTCTCTACCTAGGCTACTGCCATATGTTTTTTTGTATCTCAAAAATGCTTTAAGATTTTCTTTTTTAAAATTTTCTTTCTTTTTATTCAAATAAACCTTAAAGTGATTTTGTTAAGTACTTTTAAAATCATGCTGAGATTTTTATTGCCATTGTGTTGTATGTGAATTTATTTGCAAAAATTAAGATTTTTAAAATTCAATCTTTTCATGAACATGGTATATCTCCCATTTCATTAAAAATTATTTTGTATTTCTAAGTTTTCTAATTTCTTTCTAAAGATCACACGTTTCTGATTAAGGCTCTATCTTGCCTTAGATATAGACTGAGATGAGCAAGTACACATCTTCCAAAAATGGAAATTAAAGCAAAGCAGGACAGAGAGTTTGCCTGTAAAAGCCTATTAATTTATGATAATTGTGATACCTTCCTCATAAGTTATTATGAGGATAAAATAAATGCTTTAATTAAATTAATTAAATACTTAGAACAGTACCTGGTGCACAGTAAATGCTTATTAAATGTCACAGTTACTTTCATCATCATCATCATTATTTCTTACTAGTGATGGCATTTTTTTTCATCGTTATTAGTAATAGTATCACCATTATGATGCCAGAGGCAAGATTTGACATTATCCCCAGTAGGTCCTCAGCCTCTAAGGGGAAAGAGAACAGGACAGGTATTCCACCCCTCAGCCTCTCCAGCAAAGCCAGCTGTCCCTCTGTCTCATAACTTTCCAGGGCCCAGGTGCCTCCTTCTTACACCAGGCTTCTCTGACCAGCTTGAGAGTAATGGGCCCTATCTGGGCAAGAAGCCATACATACTCGGTACACTCCTGAGTCTTGCCAGAAAGCTCATATTCAAAGCCAGGTAGTGGGCTCAGGGTTTTGCTGATGCTGTCTCACCACAGTAAGGAGTTCAAGTATTACAGAATCATAAGCTCTTACAGCTAGAGGGTGAGGGGCCCTTGAGATACTGAGGTTAGGGTTTGGGACCCCATGATGTGCATTTGAGCCCTTGCCATATGCCTAGCTCTGTGCTTATTTAATCTTCCCAACAACATTAAGACCTTTCATGTATTTGGGGCTCTGGGAAGCAGTGGGGGTGATTGGTAAATCTTCTTCATGTTTGGTATCTCATTTAGTTCCCATAGCAGCCCTGGGAAATAGGTAGGAAGTGGCAAAGGCAAGATTAGGAGCCAGGCCTGGGCTGGGTACATTCCTTGCTCCAGCCCACTCCCTTGGTGACCCAGCTTCTGGGACCCTCAGTCAGATGGAGCTGTGTCGCATAGGTGACTGCGTGTGTTGCTTCAGAAGAATAAGCAGTTAAGACCTGAAACACTGGCTTGGCGCCTGTGGCTCAATGGGCTAAGGCACCAGCCACGTACACCTGAGCTGGCGGGTTCGAATCCAGCCCCCGGG
>CAUYON010136712.1:0-22231 GCA_963573935.1 Arctocebus calabarensis | reverse complement strand
CCCTTGCCCCTTTCCCCATATTATTGTTATAGTTGGGTTATACCCTTCATACGACAGCTATAAATTAGCTTCATAGTAGGGCTGAGTACATTGGATACTGAGTAGGTCACTCTTAACAGGCCCCTCTTCTATAATAATTCTTTCCTTAGAATTAGGAAAGTAAACTCTACCTACTGTTAGATACAATACATAATAATTCAAATAGACAAAGACTGCTTCAGTCACATCTTATTGTTATTTTTGAGACAGAGTCACACTTTGTCACCTCTTGGTAGAGGTACCATGGCACCATAGCTCACAAGCTCAAACACTTGGGCTCAAGTGATCCTCTTGCCTCAGCCTCCCAAGCAGCAGGGACAACAGGCACCCACCACAACACTCAGCTATTTTTTAGAGACTGGGTCTCACTCTTGCTCAGCCTGGTCTCAAAGTCCTGAGCTCAAGTAATTAACCTGCCTCGGCCTCCCAGAGTGCTAGGATTACAGGCATAGTCACCACGTCTGGCCTACATGTTATTTTTATTTTTTCAAATATTTCTTTGTCATATGCCTTTGAATCAATGCCATTTTGCATTATTACAGGACCTCAACTTCAAATCCTCCATGAGATTCAAAATAATTACATACCAGTCAGTTGTTGGTTTCACGATAGTACTAACCAATGACTACAAGTTCTTATAAATTCTTGAAGGACCAAAAAGCATAACTATTATTCACCTACTAGTTTTTATTCATCTAGCAATTTAGCTTTGATCCTTTGGGTTTAGTTTCATATGGTAACACACATATTGTAAGTCAATAATCAGTAACTAATTTTAATAAACTCAGAGCATCTGCAAAAAGTACAATTTAAACAACTACTAAATTATCTGTTTTTCCTTGACTCATTCCATTCTTTTGAAACAAGTGGCCATTAAAACAACTTTAATGAATTATTTACATTCCATAAAATATTTTACATGTGCACCAATCTTTGAACATGCAAAACAAGATTAGACACTTTCTATTACCAATTTTTCACTGTTTGAAATTTTAGGTACAAATAAAACTATAAGGTCTACATAGAATAACAAATATATGATTTAATTTCTGTTTATCTGTCCTAAAATTGCTTATCTTGACTCTATTATTAAATCAATAAACTGAGGCCAGGCACAGTGGCTTATGCCTATAATCCCAGTACTGTGAGAAGCCAAGGTGGGTGCATCACCTGAGCTCACAAGTTCAAGACCAGCCTCAGCTGGAGCAAGACCCCACCTCTAAAAATAGCCAGGGATTGTTGTGGGCACATGTAGTTCCAGCTACTTGGAAGGCAAGAGAATCACTTAAGCCCAAGAGTTAGAGGTTGATGTGACCTATGACACCATAGCACTCTACTGGGGGTGACAAAGTGACACTTTGTCTCAAAAATAAATAAATGAATAAACAAGTTTATGAAATAAAATCAGTTCTAATCTAGGAAATTCTATGCTTTTAATTTTTAAATTCTCATATGAAAATAAACAGATCATTATTATCTGCTGATCTTATAACTAAGGAAAACTAGATTGAATCATTGAGATAAAGAAATATGCAATAGTGAAGTTTTCTGATGGCTACCCAAAACAGGATTCATTCCTACAATAAACCATAAATTCATGTAGGTATTTGTAAAGTAGTTTCTCTCTTTTTATATCTATACTTGTACTAGCAAGTATTTATAATACTTATATCAGCTCTGGTTAAGTAGACTAATATATTTATGACTGAGATCATGTCTTTATTGCAAAATTATGAAAATATAACAATGTATTCAATATTAGTTCACTTGGGTAAGCCTAAGGTAGAAGAAAGAATGTCATTGGTCAAATAGAAAATATATGAAAAATATAACATCCAAGATGATGATGACAACAACATAATACGAAACTCCAACAAGCTAGCAACCTGATTTGGTAACAGGATTTGAGTTCATAATAGTATGCATCCCAAAAAAATAGTTCAAAATATGGAAGAAGAAACAGAAAGTGACATCAGAAAACTGCTGAAATGATTTCTATTTAAATGATTTTTTACTAACCCAGAGAGGTATAATTTATCATTAAATGAGTAATATTTAACAATGAGAAGAACCATCAAAAAAAATTATTCTAAATTGCTGTGATACAGGACTTCATTTTCTTGAACTAGCTGTAAAAATTTCTTTGCTAAATTAAAGTTGTTTTCTATACTTCTAAGCCCACAAAATTTATGTTTTTACTTAAAATGCAGTAATGAAAACAAAGAAAAATTGACATCATTATATGGTAAAATTGTTTCTAGGTATTAATGTACAATCAAATTCACTATACTCATTCTAAATAAACTTATAATCTTACTATTATGTTATTTTCACATAAAATATAATATCTTATGTGAATGTAACCATGAAGAAATCCTAAAAATGTCTGCCCAGCTCTGATAAACCTTTATTAAATAGGAACATCCATACTGCTACCAGAGTAGAGCAAGTCCATAATCATGGAATCAGCTATTATGAATCATTAAGAGTCTCTAGACCATCAGAACTGTTGTCATACAGCACTCCAAAACACATAACAGCAATAATGAACACCATTCAGTAAGACACCCCCATACGTTGACGTGAACACAGCTGTGAGGCTCTGATATACTAAGGTTTTGAAACCTTGCTGAGTTGTTTGTACAGTGCTGCCAATATACATGCATGGCTTGCAAACTTAATATCAGATCTCATACGATGACATCTCTGATGGCCATTCCAGAAAGAGCTCCAAAATTGCTTTGAAGGATGAACTAGGCACTAAAATCTCTGCATAGTTTCCCAAGGGGAGTACCTCAAAGGTGACCATAGTGCTATTCAGCAATGAGATATATAGCACTTTTTGTAGGATGACTTCACAAACAGACCTTGTATGTGTATGTATGTATATATAATATGTATATGTAGGTAGGTGTATATATATATGTGTGTGTATATTTGTAACTACACCCATACCCTTGCAGAGTTCAGGCTCCTTCCATAGTTCCTACCTTATGGACCTTTATAAATTTTATAAAGAGAATGTTCATCATGATACAAAGAAATGATACAAAACAAAATATTTTAAATTTACACATTCTAATTTATTTCCTAATTGCAGTGAAATAATATTTCCTAATAACTATGCTATAAAAATACCCAGAAATCCAATCCAAGGCATTTAAGATTTAAGGTATGTTGCTTACTAAAATATTATTTTTAAAGGTTCATAATACCAAAATTAACAAATATGAATTTTCAAAGGAATAAATATGTTACAACAATTAACATTATTATTTTCAAAATTGTTTTAGGAAAATAGTAAACATTCCCAATACAAAGTTAAATAGAACACAAACAATTCAAAATATTCATATATATAAATATATATATTCAAACTGTAATTACTTTAAATGGAAAGAAATAACAAGCATTTTAGGATTACAAAATTACAAATTACTACCACTACATAGGTCTAGTATTTTTTTACTGTGAGGATTTTTAAGAAAATAAGGCATCACTTTAATAATTATAGCAATTTTATGTATAATAGAAAAGAAGTTTCTACAATTTATACAAATTGCAATTTTCAATAGGCTGAATGCAATTCAACAAATTTCTTGAATTAGTTGAATTAATAGTATAATGTTAAAACAGTATCTACTATTAAACCCCCATGGGGAAAAAAACAAAAGCAGTCTTTCTCAAGTATTTTGAGGAATAAATTTAGCTACTGTCCTGTTATGTAGCTGAGAAAAAAAATCCTAGTGCTCTCTCCTGGCAGCATTGCACAATCCCAACATTACAGAGGGCAAAAGGGCAAATACTTTCCTTCAAGCGTGCAGTCCGTGTGTCACAGAGATTAAGCTCCTTGCCCAGAGCCAAACTGAAAATTCCACTCTAATAGACAAACCACTGTGGCCTCCTGAGCCCGGAATTTAACCTTTTTCCTTGTGAAAGAAAATCACAATTTTAAGTGTGCACATCATCCCACTCCAGGCCCAACATTTAGCCATGAGGAAGGGTTAAAATGTAAGACTCAAACTTACCTTTACATCTCATTAACGTCAGTATGGGGCAATTTGTTTTTCTATTTTCTTTGACTTTAAAACTAAACTTAAGAGCCAGGTACATATATTATTGTAAGAAACAAGGAGTCATTAAAAATAAATTTATTAGGCTCTTAAAAGACCTGACTTCGCTGCTGCTATACCAAGTTTTAGAGAATGCCATCTATAATAAATCTTGCATGAATATTTGGAATAGTCACATTTATATTTGTTGACATCATAAATTCTAAGATTTAAAACTTAATATTTTAAGAATAAAGAGTATATTTATAGTGCCATCAATTAATAATAGCTTTTCTCAACATAAATACTCATATTCCTCTTTGGAAGACACCATCTTCTATTGCTGCGAATTTTGTATTCTTTAGTTTTGATATATTTAAAGACTTTATTTTCTAATTTTGCTTTTTGTTGCTTCTATTCTTATGTATTTATACTTTCTGTATGCCCAACAGAAAAGATTCACAGCCTCAGACTTGGGCCAACACAAAATTTCTAATAGGACGCAAACACCCACATTTGTAACCAGAAAACCACATTATCGTTAAGTGACTGAGAAGACACCGTGAATTGATAACATTTTCTCTTTCCTGTGCCCCCAAATAAATTTGTCACCCATACCTCCACTTTACTGTCTTCCTTCCTAAATAAATAGTACCTAATAGGGCAGTGCCTGTGGCTCAAAGGAATAGGGCACTGGCCCCATATACCAGAGGTAGTGGGTTCAAACTCAACCCTGGCCAAAAACTGTCCCCAAAAGGGGGGATACCTAAATAAATGATATCCAATTTCTCAAACTAGAAACAGTCATATTTCTCTCATTCCAAAAATTTTATTGTGTGGGAAAGCCTTTTTCTAACTGCCTATTTCTCTCCAGTTTCAATGCCACCTCCACTTTACTGAATTCCACCGTTAATTTTCACAAAGACCAATACTATTCTCCCCAATTCTTAACACTTTTGTCATAATATTTGTGATAACTTCTCCCCAGAATCTATTGTCCACACTACAGCTAGAGAGATCTCTTAAAATACAAATATAGTCACACAAGACTTGATCCCTATGTTATTTTCTAGTTACTATCTTATTTTTCTCAATTCTATTCTGTTACTCATTGACCAAAAAAAAAAAAAACATTCTTCAAGAGAGAGCTAGGTTCATTCACCGGTCCCCTTCCACTCATTCCAAATTGGATCTAGCCTCCCCAAATACCCTAAAGTAAGTCTTGTCAATCACAAACATGCTACACATTCCAAGTTCATAGATAGCTTCTTTTATCTCCCTAAGACCGCCCAGTAACATTGAATCCTTTTTAACACTTCTTTCCACCTGAAATGATTTTCTCTTTTTCCTCCAGGTAATTCCATTTCAGTCTTCTTGTTCCTCATTTGCTTCTGATCTTTTGATGTTGTAACATCCCCAGGATCTACCCTGTACTGTCCTCTGTTCTTATTTATACTGATATCTAAGTGAGTATAGATAGTCTCACATATTCCTAACCTTGACTTTCCTTTGAGATTCAGATATATGTATCAAACTTTCTCTTTGATAGCTACACTTGAATGGTCATAATCATAAAAATCAAAGTTCCCATTGCTACCCAAGGAGTTTTCCCCATCTCAGAAGTGGCAGTCTATTAGTTTCCTATATTGGTGTAGCAAAATCGTCCCAATCTCAGTGACTTAAAACACACACACACACACACACACATGAAATTTATTGTCTCATAGTACTAGAGATCAGAAGACTAGAACACTATTCCATGGACTAAAATCAAGGTATTGACAGGGCCAGGTGCTTTACAAAGATGTTGAAGAGGTCCTCCTGGGTTTTAGAAACCTCCTGCATTCTTGGACTCTTGGCTTCTTCAAAACCAACACGTGGCCAACTATCTCTTTGATGCTGATTTTCTGTATCCCTTTTCCATGTTTTGTGGACTCTTGTGATTGGAGCCACCTCAATGATTCATGATGATCACACAAATTGTAGTGATTAGAAAATATTGACATAGGCTTGGCAACCATTGCTTAGTGGTTAGGGCACCGGCCACATACACCAAGGCTGACAGGTTTGAGCCCAGCCCAGGCTAAACAATGGACAGCCACAACCAAAAAAATAGCTGGGCATTGTGGCGGGCACCTGTAGTCTCAGCTCCTAGGGAGGCTGAGGCAAGAGAATCGCTTAAGCCCAAGAGTTTGAGGTTGCTGTGAGCTGTGACACTATAGCACTCTACAAAGGGTGACACAGTAAGACTGTCTCAAAAAAAAAAGAAAAAGAAAGAAAAGAAAAGAAAATATAGGCGTCTTTGAAGGTCAAGATTCTGTTCTACCATATGCATTATTTATATCCTCAAATCTAATCCTGGACATCATATTCTCATAATTTATTCTTTGCACAGTGCTTGTGATAACCTTATTGAATAAGATTTCAACATGAAAGGGCCTGCCTCTGAGCTCACCACTTCATTGCCTTGATAAACTTGCTCTCATTGTTCTTACACTAACATAATGCTTTTTCTCTCATTCACATGACTTTGTAGGGCATTTTAACAATTTTTGGACAAATTACTCCTTCTTGATCTTCTTGTCAATATTATCTTATTTACTCATGAAATTTCATTTTTTCCTTTATAAAATATTAGCATAGTTTCTTAAGTTCCACAAAATCATCCAGGTGGATGAAATTGCTTTTAATTAATAAATTTGGAGGAAATTATCTTCCTCATAACCATTAATTTCAGAAATTTTCTCTGCAAAAGTATTTGTAAGCTTTATTTCCTAGATACTATATAAGTTTGTTGCTATTGTGAATAATGTCCCATTATTTAATATATTTATGCCTAGTTACTACAAATGTAGAAAAATGTTAAAATGTATAGATTTATTTGCATCTGACAATCTTGATAATAGTTCTCATTATTTGGTTATGGATTCTGCTGGTTTTATTGGGTTTATAATTACTTTATTGTAAAAACAAATGTATTTTTCTTGTTTATTTATATTTCCTTATAGCTCCTAACAGAACTTTTCTCTGTTAACAGGTGTTATAATAGTGACTTTTATATTATTCATGATGTTAAAGTTAAGATATCTAAATTTTTCTACCAAACAGGAGATTCACATGTAACTAAAGAAGTTCCCTACTATTCAAATTTTTCTAAGTCTTGATCACACATTATGTTCACATTTATAGAATATAAAATTTATAAAATGTTACATTTCCTCAGTATTGATTTTTTCTCTAAGCTTATTAATTTAATGAATTGCACTGATAGATTTTCTAAGATTAAACCATCTTTGCATTCTTTGGATAAATCTTCCTTAGTAATAATTTATTTAATATTCAGTAGCATGGTACTAATAAATATTTTACTTAGAATTTTTTTATTAGAGACAGTGTCACACTTTGTCGCACTTGGTAGAGTACTGTGGCATCACAGCTCACAGCAACCTCCAGCTCTTGGGCTTAGGCGATTCTCTTGCCACAGCCTCCCAAGTAGCTGGGACTACAGGCACCTGCCACAACTCCTGGCTATTTTTTTGTTGCAGTTTGGCCAGGCCAGGTTCGAACCTGCCACCCTCAGTATATGGGGCCGGCATCCTACTCACTGAGCCACAGGCATTGCCCCAGAAATAAGCAAATACTTTTAACATTTTGGGAGAGGAAAGATTTTTCCTCTACCCTTTTAGGTTCTGTGATGGGCCCTGAGAATTGACCTGACAAAAGACAGATTAATAGGAAAATACTATACAAATTGTATTTAATATTAGCATTTTTACATGATCTAGAAGAATCTGTAGAAAAGAAATAAAGATCCAAACAAGTGAGCAACTCTGAGAAGTTATATACCATCTGAACAAAGAACAGTAAATTTCAGAGCTGTGATAAGACAAAGGAGAAAAGGTCCGGGATAGGAGAGGTAAATTATGGGAAAGTAAACAGAATATATATGATGGAAACTAATGGAAGACAAAAGTTATTTTAGTAGGTTTGTTTGCACTGATTTATCTTAACATCCACTGCCCATCTCTAGTGATAAAAATGTTCTTCTCTTCCTGATGTAGGGAGGGCATCTTTCTCATGGGAAATGTTCTGCCCTGCTTTTAGGTAGAAAGGAGGACGACAGAGATTTCTTCCTGCATCTGCTGTTTCTCCAGAGCCTATACCTCAAAATAATCAATATGCCAAAGTAGTACATTTGGGGGCTAGCATGTGCTGACTCTTTTTATTCTTATCCATTTTTGAAGTCAAAAATGAAGTCAATTTAGTTATAAAATGAGCTAAATAGAATCTTGTTTTGCAAGTGAACTTTAAAATACATGAAATGGGCATTATTATGGACTAAATTATTTTGCAAATATTTGCTCATATGTTGAAACCCTAACTTTCAATATGGTAGTATGCAGATAGAGCCTTTTAAAGAGATAAATCAAATTAAATGAGATCATTAGGCTGATACTCCAATAGGACTGGTGTTATTATGAGAAGATTAAGAAGCGTGAGGGATGGGCCATGCATGGATAAAAGACCATGTGAGAATAGAGAGAGAAGACAGCCATCTGCAAGCCCAGAGAGACCCTGGGAGACTCCAAGTCCGATGACACCAGAGTGTTAGACTACTTGACTCCAGAACTGTCAGAAATGAATTTATGTTTAAGCTTCCAATCTATGGCATTTTGCTATGGCAGCCTTAGCAAATAATACAAACTAATACAGATAGTTCTTGAATATTTGATAGAAATAACCTTTTATAACATTTGGCTTTGCTTTTATGGAGATAAGTCTTTCTGTTATTTTAAGGCATGGATGTGTTTAGGTTTTTTGTTCTTGCATATTTTGGCCTTTCCTATTTTTCTAGAAGTGTATTTCAACTACACTTTAATAATTTCTGGAAACATCTATCTTGCTGGAATTTTGTGGGTATCTCGTGGTTCATTGATTTGTTTTTATTATCTTTACTGATAATTCTGTGTCTGGTAATTTACCCTAATTCCTCCCACATTGCTTTTTCCTCTTCCTGAAACAGTCTCCACTCTGACGTCCACAGGACCCATCCCTACTTCAGTCAAGTGTGTACTCAGATGTGACTTTCTCAATGTAGCCTTCTTGATCCATCCTATTTAGAGCTTCCACTATTACCCTTCTATGTTATTTTGCACCCTTGAACTTATCATCTGCCCAGTTTCTTTTTAGAACTTTCTCTCCTCTTACCCTAAATGAAGTTTCTTGGGGGCACAGACATTGGTCTATTATTTTTCTTATTTTTTTTTTTTTTGAGACAGAGCCTCAAGCTGTCACCTTGGATAGAGTGCCGTGGCATTGCAGCTCACAGCAACCTCCAATTCCTGGGCTCAAGCGAGTCTCCTGTCTCCGCCTCCCAAGTAGCTGGGACCACAGGCGCCCGCCACAACGCCGGGCCATTTTTTGGTTGCAGCCGTCATTGTTGTTTGGCGGGCCCGGGGGCTGGATTCGAACCCGCCAGCTCAGGTGTACGTGGCTGGCACCTTAGCTCGTTGAGCCACAGGCGCCAAGCCTATTTTTCTTATTTTATTTGTATTTTCTCTCTTCCTTTATCCCTAAACTTGTATATCCAGGAATGTGTTCATTTCATTCATCTCTTAAGCAGTGGTTCTCAACCTTCCTAATGCTGCGACTCTTTAATACAGTTCCTCAAGTTGAGGTGACCCCCAACCATAAAATTGTTTTCATATACCTGTATGTGATGGTTTTAGGTGACCCCTGTGAAAGGGTCATTGGAACCGCAAAAGGGTCATGACCCACAGGTTGAGAACTGCTGCTCTTAAGAAAGCAACATTTTATTGTGGTACATGTACACCATGGAATATTATGCAGCCTTAAAGAAAGATGGAGACTTTGCCTCTTTCATGTTTACATGGATGGAGCTCGAACATATTCTTCTTAGCAAAAGTTATCTCAAGAATGGAAGAAAAAGTATCCAAAGTACTCAGCCCTACTAGGAAACCAATTTATAGCTCTCATAAGAAAGCTATAACCTAACTATAGCCCAAGAAGAAGGAGAAAGAGGAGAGGGAGAGGAGAGGAGTGGGGAGGGAGGGCAATTGGTGGGACCACACCTACAGTGAATTTTACAAGGGTACATGTGAAATTTACTAAGTGTAGAATATAAATGTCTTAACACAGTCACTAAGAAAATATGGTGAAGGCTATGTTAACCAGTTTGATGAAAATATTTCAAATGGTATATAAATCCAGTACATTGTACCCTATGATTGCATTATGGACACAGCTATGATTTAACAAACAAACCAAAAAAAAACAAAAAACAGCATTTAGGATCTGCTACCTTTTTTTTTTTTTTTAATAGAGACAGAGTCTTACTTTATCACCATCAGTAGAGTTCCATGGCATCACACAGCTCACAGCAACCTCCATCTCCTGGGCTTAGGCGATTCTCTTGCCTCAGCCTCCCGAGTAGCTGGGACTACAGGCACCCGCCACAATGCCCAGCTCCTTTTCTGTTTTGTAGTTCGGCTGAGGCTGGGTTTGAACCGGCCACCTTCAATATATGGGACTGGCACCCTACTCGATGAGCCACAGGCACTGCCTGGAATCTGCTACTTTTTAAAACTATTCTCAGTTAATCTGTGGATCTTCCCTTCCTCTCTGCCTGCTTGAAAGGGGGAGGACCTTGTTCTTCCTTCCATACAAATCTAAGTTATATACATATTCTTTTCTCCACCTTTTGGTTTTCATTTCCAACTTATAACTATATAGCCTTATCTCTTAAATACCCATAACAATAAGTGCTTTTATCGGCACCCTAGACTCTAGTTCATCTGGCCATTCATTGCAAAAGTTTCATGTGTAAACTAAGTAGCAAACTTTTTCTTAAATGCCCTAGAAAACAGTTATTCTATGTTTTGATTTTTTCATTATTCCTTTTTCCTTTCAGTGACAAATGACTATTCATATAGCAGCACCCAGTGGTTAACAGTCTAACCAACCTAGCATATGTGGTTTCCCTTTTTAAATTGATTTTATCGGGTTGAACTTATTACATTTGATTATTTAACTGTAGGTTTTCAGGCTATAGGTATAAAAGGTCAGATGCTAAATTTGAGTGTTTAAAGAGAGGAGTAATTGGGGTTGTTATATCAAGGAGGGATTTAATGATTATTGATGAGATAGTACTTACATGATTAATAATTGGCTTCTTCGAGATTTATTCACTAATACTCTACTGTAATGCCAGAGGAGAGTTGTAGAGCTGAAAGTCATTCAGATGAAATGAAAATTTTGAATTCTAATCAATTTTAAACTCATTCAAATATCTAGGAATAACTAATATTAATATATTCCACATATATTCCCTACTTGTTAGTGGTAATTAACTTAGCTTTATGCTGAATTTTAATTTTTTTTTTTTACTAAATCAAAATATACCCATTTTAAGGTTACATGAAAAAGTATATTAACTATGTATCTAGACCATGTTATTCTACAAGTAGACAGTTCTTCAGGCAGAAATATATCCCTGTTAAAAAAATTGGACGCCCTGAAGCTGCAAGGCTCTAGCACCTTAGATTCCTATATAAGCAAACGTGAGCCCAACTCAATGCAAACAGTGAAAGGAAACTTAATTAACTTAATCAAGAAACTGCCAACCTAATCTCCAACTAGGAACTTACAACTTTTACCAAATATGTTTTGTCTTCCTTCAATGACCACGTTATAAAAGTTTCCCTCAAGCCTTCTTGGTGCAGTTCTGAACCTCTTGAAATCTGGTGCTATCAGATTCACAAATCAAAGAACGCTCAAATAAACACCTTAAAATTTTAATGTGCTAAAGTTTATCCTTCAATACAACTTAGAGCCATAATACTGGCAAACATTAGCTGACTAACAATGAACATGGACAGAGATGTGAGAAAAAGAAGCTTCATGCACCACTGCTGGCCATGGAGCTAGTTATACCAGAGACAATAATAATAAAGAATAAAATAGAAATTAAGTTTTAGGGCATATACCAAGGAAAATTTTAATGGGACCATAAGGGAACAGATGTAAATATGTTTATAATAGCCTTTTTTTTTTTTTTTTTTGAGACAGCACCTCAAGCTGTCACCCTGGATAGAGAGCTGTGGCATCACAGCTCACAGCAACCTCCAATTCCTGGGCTCAAGTGAGTCTTCTGTCTCTGCCTCCCAAGTAGCTGGGACTACAGGCACCCGCCACAACGCCCGGCCATTTTTTGGTTGCAGCCGTCATTGTTGTTTGGCAGGCCCGGGCTGCATTCGAACCCGCCAGCTCAGGTGTACATGGCTGGCGCCTTAGCCACTTGAGCCACAGGAGTTGAGCCATATAATAGCCTTGTTTTTTAAGACGACAGGTGATAGTTGTTTATCACTGTGAAAACTACCAAGAAAGTATGACACAAAACTCCCAACTTCAATACATATTAAATGCCTATTCCTATGTTGAAAAATAAGGAAAACAGTAACATTCACCAATTTTTTCCTTTCTCTTTTAAAATGTTTTTACTTGTTCTTAAGTTTTTACAAAAACTGCTTTTTGCTTATCCACTTGAATTAAGTTTCTATGGGGAGGTTTCAAAGGCATTTGTGGTTCTTATTCTAATTTCCAGAATTAAATTTTGTAGCTCACTTATTTTTATTCATTTTTGTGTAACTTTAATAATGAAAACTATTCAATGATTTAAAATTTGCATTCGGTTACCGTTTTGTCATACTTTAAATGCTTTAATACTATTATTAAATGTTGGCACGGAAATCTTTTATAATTGCAAATAGGTTTCCTTTTTGATCATAAAATTATTTTGCAGTATGTTTTATACTTCCATTGTATTTTTAAGAAATTTTAGTCTATTGTTCATTTCCTGGTATTATTACTGTCATCACAAAACTTATACAAAATTTACCTCTTTAGATTTGCTGACTTCTTGAATTTGGTATGTGATCACTTTTTAAAAACATTTCACAGGCAGTGCCTGTGGCTCAGTGGGAAGGGCTCTGGCCCCATATACCGAAAGTGGTGGGTTCAAACTGGCCCTGGCCAAACTGCAACAAAAAAATAGCTGGTTGTAGTTGTGGGCACCTGTAGTCCCAGCTACTCAGGAGGCTGAGGCAAGAGAATCGCCTAACCCCAGGAGTTAGAGGTTGCTGTGAGCTGTGTGTTGCCACGGCACTGTACCAAGGGAGATAAAGTGAAACTCTGTCTCCACAAAAAAAAGAAAATGAAAAACATTTCATGGACATTTTTAAAACAGGTGAGTTCCTATAATAAACTGAAACAGCATATACCATTAAGTCACATTAAGTCAGATAGTTTAACACTATACTCTCAATATCCTATTTTTCCTCTTAATGCTTGCTACAAAAAACAAAAATATTGCAATAAAGTTTACTATTCACTTGCGTTTTTTTCTCTCCCTGTATTTTAATAATTTTAAAACTTTTTAATAGTCAGGGGCTGTCCAACCATTTTTTTCTCTTCTGCACATTGGAAGGATAAGAATTGTCTCAGGCCATACTTTAAATACACAAACACTAAGGAAAGATGAGTAACCAAAAAAAAAAAAAAAAAATTCCACGCATTGTCATTCCACTTTTTGTGATATTCAACACCACAGATAAGCCAAAAAATCTTCGCAAAATCAAGATATGGCCTGCAGGCTCTGAGTTGGACACGCTTGCTTTATATCCTCCCATGCTAACTTTTTTTTATTTACTAAGATGCATGCCTGCTATTTGGTTAAACACTTTTTATTATCATGAATAATTCTTTTTTGACTAAGCTTATTAATTTTGGCCTATAATTCCTGGTAACAATCTGTTTTGTTTGGCTCTTTTTTTAATTTTCATATCTCTATTTTAAATTTTTTTTTATCATCTCATTTTAGATATTAAGTAATGTATCTTTTTGCATTTTCAAAAAGAAGTAAGGTGCTTACGTCAATGTATTAATTACCCTGAAGCCGAAGAAAGAAGAATTAGATACAATGGATTTGAATGTCTTCTGTCTAATCTAGAAAACTAAGAAACTTAACCAGTTAGCCAGCAGAAAATAGTATCCAGTTGTATGTGCTATCAGTAAGATAGATTTGTATATCCATAAACAGAGAAGATTTTGAACTGCAGATTTCCTTTCTTGTAATATCTTTGAATTTCAGTATCTGGCAATGGTAGCCTCAAGAATGAATTGGGCCGCAGTTCCTCTTTTATAGGAGAGGTGTTGTTTGTGAAATCTTTTGTAGAATTCACTTGTGAAGCCAGAAAACTAACACAGACATGGTCCACGAGGTTACCTTCCCGTGCACGCACACACATTCACTCTTGTCTGAGTGTGTAGTTCAGTTATATCACATGTGTAGATTGGTGTAACCACGCCCACAGATCTGTCTCATGATACAAAGCTTCCACATGGTGACTCTACATTCTGCACCTTCCTCTTCCCCAAATCCTACCATGGCACCCACACATCTGTCCTCCACCTCCATGGAGTCATTCCATTTGTGTCAAAACTTACACAAATGGAATTATATAGCATATAACCTTTTGAGATTGTCTGTTTTCAGAGAGCTGTCCAAGTTGTTGAGTACTATCGATAGCTGGTTTCTTTTTCTTGTTAAATAGCCCTCTATTGTAGGGAAGTACCACAATTTGCTTAACCATTCGCTGTATAAAAAAACACCTGGATTGTTTTCAGTTTTGCTGTTATAAAGGTCCTATTAACACTGATAGGATTTCTGTGTGACTCTCATTTTTTGTGTCTCTGACATAAATGCCCAAAGTGCAATTGCTGGTGCATGATTACTCTTTTGTAAAAACCACCAAACTATTTCCCAGAACACTGTACTATAATATGACGATCAACAATTTGTGAATAACCTAGTTTTTCTGCATCTTCACCAGGATTTGGTATTATCACTATTTTAATTTTTTATTACTTTAGCCATTCTGATAGGTATGTAGTGACATTTCATTGTTTTAGTTTACATTTCCCTGGTAGTTAATAATGGTAAACATTTTTTCATGTGCTTATTTGCCATCTTTCTATCTTTCTTTGGTGAACTGTCCATACCTTTTACATATTTCATCCTTGAATTCTTTGGTTTTAAAAAAAATGACTATAAAACGTATTTAGAAGTTATCCCTTGTAAGTGAAGTTTGTATTCCCAGTCTAGTGTCAGATTTAGAGGAAACACTTCAGGAAAAAAAGTATACACACACAAGCTGTAGGAGCTGGATCCTCAACATTTAAATCTACATTCAATGCCTAATGCAGGGACTTTGCAAAAAGAAGATAAAAAGTTTTGTTTTATTATTTAATTAAATCTTTTTGCTTTGTTGATCTATCTTGATGCTTGGTTCATTTCAAAAAAAAAAGAAGAAGAAGAAGAAAGAAAGAAAGAAACAGGCTCCTTAAAATAGAGCTCATTTATCCAGAAGTAGTGATACAGATTAAGTGCAGTGGAACTAACTATTAGGAAACACGATGATATCACATTTATCCCTTTTAAAAGTTAATTCAGATCTACTTGACACAATTAGGGTAGAAATGAAAGTAAGTAGAGGCTTAGAAATTCTATCAGTAAGATAAATGATTTGAGCAAGGATCAGTTAAGAGCTAGGTAGACTGCTTAAGGCTCAGAACCAGTGTTCAGGGAATGGATGGATAAAGCTATGAAAATCACCAGGAAAAGCCAATAAGTTGCAAAAGATAAGCAAGCCAATATTTTAAAAAGCTAAATAGTCATGCTAGCAACAGAATACCTAATTGAACTATAGAATTATTCTTTCTTTTAATATTTTTTTCACTGCTTATTTGTCTTCATGTGAGTTAGAGGAGAGGCTGAAATACTCCAAGGGAAAAGTAAGGAGATCTTTGGAGTCAAAGATGGGAAGGAGGTCCACACACCCGTAATGTGAAAAACAGTTCGAAATACTATTTTAGAACATAAAATGTGAATGCCAAGTTCTAGACAATATTGCTGACAACTAAGAGTATATGAAAAAGAATTACAAAAAGATAGTACCACCTTTAAAATATCAGAGGTAACAATTCACTATGTAATATGAATTCACTATACATATATGAAATTATTCACTGATTTATCCTATGAAAATACAAACAAAAAGGGCTATTTTGTGTGTGTTCTGCCTGTCTACTGTAAAGCAGTCACCAATCATATGCCATCTTTTTCAGGTATCTAATCAACTTACGACCTTTACACAGTGTAAAAGCAAAATGGTTTAAAGAAATTACACGTAATGCCTTCTAATTCCAAACCATTTTTTATTTTTTTCCTTTATAGATTTAAGCAAAAAGTGGAGTTGCTCATAGCCATCACTTCAGGGCCTATTGTTATCATTATCTAAGCAAAGCTATTCTAAGTTTTTATAAAATTATTTATTAACTTTTATCCTCATTACCACATAATATCCATTGTAAAATGTTTATTCAACGTTTTTGTTCGTAGAAGATAAGTAGTTGCTTTTTGACATGTAACTCACACCCCATCAAGACACAGAACATTTCTATCACCCTAAAAAGTTCAATCATGCCTTGTTCAAGTCAACCCTACCTCACTTCCAAATCAGCTGCTGTTCTTTGTGTAACCAGCTGTAAACTGTGTTTTATGTTAACAGGACATACTTGGCTAACTGAGTCCTAATATTCCTATACCCTGAAACCTTTTGTTTATTCCAGGGTCCCTTTTACACTTACTTTGGCTACCAGATTTTCCTTCCATTCTCCTGAAGCTCCCTCTTTTGTCCCTACTCAGCTATTTTAGTCTTAGTTTAAGAGAGGCAGTAATTCATACTTTTAAGAATTATAGCTGCCATGTTAAAAGAGAATCCCCTTATCACATGCTAGTGGAAAAGTTTATTTTCTACAATGTAGACTAAAAGTACATGAAACTTGTCTTCCATAAATACAATGGCATTTTAAAGTTTCTTTCATACCCATAAAATCCTAAATATTATTTTCTTTAAGACTATAGCCTAACTATTGGATTGTTTCAAAATGGAATATGTATTGAGTAGTAATAAAACACTATTCAAACCAGAAATCTTAAAAATATTTATCCAAATATTTATTTCAAATTTCCATGAAAAGTTATTTTTATACATCTAAGCACATTTATTTCATTTTTGTCTGATAAAATCTTGTATTTTGTAAAGTTTTTACAACCACCTAGATTTATTTGGTAACTTTTCTCTAAAGAATTCAAGTAGCCTTACTCTTACAGATTTAACTGAAAAAAAAAAGTCCCATTACTAAATAAATACAATGAGATTTATTCTATTCTATTCTCCTTTTTATATACTACTTAAGAGTTTTTGAACTTTTCATCCAGCAAAATTCTGCCTGGCTTCCTCTTTTGTTATAAATCAGATCCCTGCAGATATAGTGCTGTTCTGATGAGGCCTTGAGAATACTCATAGCTACATTACTTACTGAATGGCACTCTAGATCCTGACGGAACGAAACACCGGCAAGTGCGTCATAAATTTTCATGAAGAAATAACTTCAGCAATAAACCCTATTTAGAAAGAAGAGAATAATAGGGCAAACTAAATAAACATCATTGCAACACCAGCACATTAGATGACATTTTTACAGCAATGTATAAAAATTGCTTTGTAGAATCTTGATGAGGACTTATACCATACTTCCTCCATGAGCATAAAACCGTCTTGATATCATGAAAATCTTTTGCCGTTCTCAGAAAAGTTGCCTTTCAGGAACACTGTAATTCTGTTTTAATATGGATACAAATATTTGGAATTAAAACACATTGTGCAGAATAATTGGATCAGAATCCATATAATGAAATTAATTGAGGGATACATTAAGCCATTGATTAAATTTATTTGCAGAACAATTTTGTTAAGTTTATATAACATTCTGATTTACATGATTGAATGCATAGATTTGACAGAATGGAATTTACCTATAAGCAAAGGTAAGTAGGAAAAGAAAATACCCAACACAAATCTTGTTAGAGACAACAGACAAAACAATTATTTTATAGAATGACACCCTTGTTGGGAAATACATGTAATAAGCTAAAATGTCCAATATATTTCAAAGCATCACTAAGCTGGAGAGAGAGTGAAGAAACTAGAGGACTAAAATAAAATGAAAAGAAGAACTGAGAAATAAAGCAGGTGTGTCATATATAGCCTTCATTCTGGAAATCTCTTCCAAATTTTGAGAGACCAAAGATTTCCTCCTTTCAAAACTGCATAGGCTAGAAGGAACAGAAGCTTTAATGTGTTCATGATGTACCTGATTAATCTGGTACTCCCAAAGTGTCACACTTCCATTTTCATAAATGAAAAATGAATCCGTTATACAGAGGAACAACTGAAATCCTTATCCATTTTAAACTTGGAAAAGGATGAAAGAGAAGAAAATCTCCTGTGAGAATTTTTAACCACACGCCAGATTAGCACATGAATTTTTGCTTGAATTTATGCTGCGCAAATGTTCAGGAGTAAAACTTGAAGCAAACAATTTTAAGTACGGTTTGGTTTTTAGTGCTCCCTGATGAGGCAAAAGAATGTGTAACCATCTCCAGGGAACTTCAGCATCAACTCAGAAATCGAAAACGTCCCATATATAAGGTTCCAAGAGAAATGAGCAGTTTAGGAGTCAAAAAATTGTTACAAAAAGCAAACCACCATAAGTGAGAACCAGGAAAGAAAAGATCACAGAAAACCCACAAAGAATGTAAATATCAGAATTATCAGAAAAATGTATACATCTAAATAAAAAATTAGAAAACAGGAACATGAGTCTACAGAAAATATCTAAAATTTGGGAGAGAATATTGAATTTTTAAAAAATAAGATTTGAAGTGTAACATTTAAAATACAGATTGGACAACCATGAAATATAGTTTAGTTAATGGATTAATAGATAGTTTTAAGAAAAAGATATGTAGTAATAATGATTTTTAAACACTAGAATGAACATTTGAAGAATTAACTTCTAGTTTACAGTCTGGTAGTCATCACTATATCCTACCAATTAAGTAAAAAGCAGAACAGACTGAAAACTTAACAACTCTTCTTAGCTATGTCAGAGAAGAAAGATAACAGGGCAAATGACTTACTCCCAAATTGGAGAGAGAGGTGAATACGGAGAATCACAACTTACCAGAGCAGAGACCCACAAGCTGAAACCTCCATGGGCCCCAGTGTGGGAGCAAGAAAGCCTGAACCGTAATTAATGAATTTCTGTAGTGAATTCTGGAGTTTAAAACTCCAGAGGCATCAGAAGATCCCTGCACTTTTGTGAGTTTCACCTCATGGAGTTAAATCAAGGTCTCATAGTGATTATCAAAGAAATATCCCCTCATGCTTCTTGCAATAGGAGGAGAAAAGTAAGCACTACGACCTATACCAGAATATTCTGTTATTAGCAAACCCTGCCCCCAAAAGAAACTGTTTCCCCAGAGGATATACTATTGTTTATTTTCAGACCCTACCCAACCTGGGGAAAGGAAAATCCTCAACTTCAGCCTTCCCTAGCCTTCTATATAGTAGAAGAAAAATAGCCCTCTTGTCCCACCTGGACGCAGAGGGAAGCAGGGAAGTAGTGAGAGGTCAAGTACACAATTGTGATTGTCAAGTTCACAATCCCGAGGCACAAGCTCATGAAAACACTGAGACATGATTACACAAAAACAAAACCTGTTCACTCCTCCACACCTCACCATCACATTACTAAAAGCCTATTTAGCAGTTCTTTTTACCCAGTACATCATATCCAGCCGTCCAGAAAAATATTGAAAGGCATCCAAAAAGGAAAAAACACAGTTTAAAGAGATAGAGAAAGCATAAGAATCAGGCTCAGCTATGGTAGAGATGTCGGAACTATGAGACCCCAAATTGTGAACAACTGATAATTATGCTGAAGGCTCTAACAAATAAAGTAGACAGTGTGTCAGAACACAGGACCCCTGCAGACAGAAGTTCTAAGAAACAATCAAAATGAAATGCTAGAGATCAAAAACACTAACACAAATGAAGAATGCATTTGCTAAGTATAGTGCTAGACTGCACACACTCGTGAGGAAAGTAACTGAGCTTGAAGATACTCAATGGAAACGTCAAACACTAAAGAACAAGGAAAAGGGGGGCTGAAAAAAATGAGAACATTCAAGAACCATGGTAGAACTAAAAAAGGTGTAACATAGGCATAATGGGGAGAAAGAGGAAAAGAGAGAGAAAGGAACAGAAAAATATTTGAAGCAATAATGACCAAAATCTTTCCCCTAAATTAAGGTCAGACAATACACCACAGATCCAGGAACTTCGGGGACACCAAGCAGAAGAAATGAAACACACACTCTACATCTAGCCTTATTATATGTAAACTCCAAAAAAATCAAAGATAAAAATATCTTGAAAGAAACCAGAGGAAACAACACCTTGAATATGAGCAAAGATAAAAATCATATTCAACTGTTTTTCAGAAACCATGCAAACAAGAAGCAAATGAGATATAATATTTAATGTGGAGAAAGGGGGAAAAAAACATGACCTAGAATTCTGCACCCTATTAAATTATCCTTCAAGAGAGAAAGAAAAATAAAGACTTCCTCAAAACAAAATTTGAGAAAACTTGTTGCCGGGTCATACACAGAACATACATGCATATAATGAAATAAATGGCGGCAATGATATACAAAAATGGGGTTATTTCATTATTACAGGGTACTCACACTACCTGTAAAACACAGACTATTATTTGAAAGTAGACTCAGATAAATTATAAATATATGTTCCAAAATCCAAGCAATCACCAAAAACAAACAAAACCATAACTAATATGTTAAGAAAGCACAGAAAATAGTATGTTAAATGCAAAATTAAGAGCAGGAAAAGGCAGGAAAAGAGTGAAAGGCAAAAATAGAAATAATGGACAAAATAATAAATAGAAAAGTACAGTAAGCACAGTAGGTATTAACCCAACTATATCAATTTTGCTTTAAACATCAGTGGTCTAAAACACACCATTTATGAGACACAGGCACTTCTGAAAGCTCAGATGATGCAAAGTCTGAGAATTCAAATCGGAGAAGAAAGGAATTTACCTAGATAACATTAGTCTTAAGAGTGTGGTCCCAGCTTCTCTGATTAGGGCCCTGACCTTGACAACATAAAACTATCCCTATGCATTGGACTATGTTGGAAGCTCAACCCTAGTAAGAGTGAGCTTGGCAATCAGCTTTCTCTGCTAACCTACTGCATGAGATGAGGGTTCCTTTGTAAGCAGCCTGAGTGCTCTGGCTATCACACTTACTTTTCAGTTACTTGTTCGTTGAGCACAGCTTTCCTCATCAAACCGTTCCTCACACCAACTATTCCTGTTGGGTTTTCCAGAAGGCAGACATTGAGGTGTAGACTTACAAAAATTTTATTGGCAAGTAATATTGGAGAAAGGAAAGGAGAAAAAAAGGCTTATAAAGAAAGACCCACCAGATCATGCTGTAAGATTCCCAAGCGTTGGCCAACACAACAGCAAGCTTTAGAGCAAAGATTGGCTGTTAGAAGAGTTTCATGTTGGATGCACATGGCTAGTGGAAATATCTTGTACAGACATTAGCAAGAAGAAAGTAACCTCAACTCAAAAACCAAGGAGCTAGAGCAGTGGTTCTCAACTTCCCTAATGCCGCAGCCCTTTAATACAGTTTCTGTGGGTCATGATTAAAGGCTGAGCTAAAGGCTGATAGCTGACCACACACATTGCAATGGGGTAGAATCACTTTGTACAAAGGGATCAAGTTATTCTTTTTCATCTGCCATAAACGCTATCAAATAAGTAGACCTAATGGACATTTGTAGAACAAATAACTAATAATACATGGAATATTTTTTGAGACAATCATGCTGAGTCATAAAAGATCTCAAATTCGGAGGAGCCAAGATGGCGGTCTGTAGCCAGCTTTCTGCAGACGCTCCTGTCCAGAAGGAGAGTTAAACGACAGAAATTTGGCGAGAAAGCCAACGGTTTGGAGCTGAGCCAAGAGACAAGGTCGAGGAACACACATCAACACTGCTGGAGCGACCTGCGACCCCAAGGATACAAATAAAAGGTACAGAGCACATCACCAAGCGGACGGG
>CAUYON010136711.1:0-41655 GCA_963573935.1 Arctocebus calabarensis | reverse complement strand
TTATTTGTGTATCGAAGGTAAGTTTTTTAAAAATATATATGTGTAGGGCGGCACCTGTGGCTCAAGGAGTAGGGCACCGGCCCCATATACCAGAGGTGGCGGGTTTAAACCTGGCCCCAGCCAAAAAATATATATATATATTTACATATGTGTGTGTGTGTGTGTGTGTGTGTATATATATATTTTTTTTTTTTTTTTAATCTGACGGCAAATGATGTCAAATAGTTCACTTGTGTTGTGCATTTGTCTTTGGAGCCTTCCTGCTTGTTCCCTTTAAGTTTTCATCATCCCTAGCTATACAATCCTAACCACATTATTTCTCTTCTCTGAGTCTCCCCGTGATTCAAAACAAAAAGAACTCAAATTTATTTAGGAACTTAGCAAAACCAATTTAAAATACAAAGTATTTTCTAGTAATGAATAAGTCTAAGATGCTTGCCTCCCTCCCCCCATATTAAAAAGAAAAAAAGATATATGTGTGCATTTGAGAAAAAATTAATATACAGACTAGCTATATAAAATAATGAAATTGAGAGATCAGTCCTTCTGTTCTGTGGTTAATAAATGAGAGCTTGTCTTCTATGGCTGGTTCTATCCCCTTTGTATTTCTCAAGCAAAGTTTTGGATTATATTGTATCTTTAATAATATATACTTCTAGTTTAATTTGAGAGTTTATAGCCTGGATTTTTCATAATTATACATTTTTTATTTTCAACCTCTCTGACAATTATCTTAGAATGTAATTGCTTTGCAAAGTACAAGTTTGTTTTGTTAGAGAAATTTTGGGGGCCTAAAGGCAACAGATAGGATATAATAGTCATGGGGACCTGTTTTCTTTCTTTTTTTTTTTTTTTTTTACTTCTTAGACAGAGCCTTACTATTTTGCCCTCAGTATAGAGTGCCTGTGGCAGTACAGCTCTCAGCAACTTCAAACTGTTGGGCTTAAGCAAGTCTCTTGCTTCAGCCTCCCAAGTAGCTAGGACTACAGGCGCCTGCCACGACGGTTGGCTATTTTTTTTGTTGTAATTGTCATTGTTGTTTGGCAGGCCTGGGCCGGGTTCGAACCTGCCAGCCCCTATGCATGTGTCTGGTGCCCTAGCTGCTAAGTTACAAGTCCCAAGCCATGAGGACCTGTTTTCTAAAGCTTAGAGAGTCTATAGGAGTTACTACTGACATCTAGTCTTGCCCATTTTCTTGTATTGAGATAGCTTTTAAAGATTGCCTTTCTCCATTGATGCTGCCTTCAAATAATTTGTCAAATATTCTTTTAAATTTTTGGTATAAAGCTTTGATTTCCTATATAAACACTTTTTTCCTTTTTTTTTTTTAAAGAGTCTCACTCTGTTGCTCTGGGTAGAGTGTTGTGGTATCATCATACCTAGCAACCTCAAACTCTTGGGCTCAAACAATCTTCTTGCCTCAGCCTCCCAAATAGCTGGGACTACAGGCGCCCGCCACAGTGCCCTGCTAGTTTTTTCTGTCTTTGGTAGAGACAGGGTCTTCCTCTTGCTCAGTAGACATGAGCCATTTTTTCTTTTAAGTGTATTTCTTTGATATTTGTTCACCAAACTCTTTTCTTTCTTTCTTTTTTTTTGGGGGGGGGACACTTTGTTCCTGTTATTTATCTTTTGCCTTTTAGAAAAAAGGAGAGTCCTTACCCTTACTCCCGTTGTTACTCATCACTAGTAATATAAATCCCTAGAAAGTGTTGAACTGTTGTTAGAACCTTGATTTCTGTGACATTTGGGATTTGGCTTTATTGTTAAAGTACATAACAGATCAAGTGATTATAGAAAATGTGAGATATAGCAAGTGGCTAGATTTAATACAATTCATAGAGCTTACATGGTATTGATTATAATAAAAGGAGATAAAAGAAACTATTTCAGAAATGCAGTAACATTTTGTATATCTTGGATAAAGGCATACCAGGATGCCAAACTGTCACTTGGTGGAGATTACTTAGTATAGAAGAACTCTGGATTTGGAGTTAGAAACCTAAAGCCAAATCCTGGTTTCATTATTTCATTATTTGTATGACTTCAGATGCAGGCTTTAATTATTCCAAGCTTGCTTCCTAATCCCTATTATAGAATAGGGTTCTGTTATCTCCCCTATACAGAGAAACAAATGAGAAACTATGAAGTGTTACATACGTGTGCAGAGCATGAAAGGATCTTGTATTGAATCCCCACTTCATAGGAGAACCAAGGATATTTGTTACTGTAGGACTTAGGCATTTTCCATCTAACTCAGGAAAACTATGTAAACACCTATCTGTTACAAGAAAAATCATTGATGCAGTAGTGGGCAGTCAATGTAGCCAATCCCGTACCACATTTAAAATAAATGAATATTTCATTCAGCAACTGTGTCTATCTTGGGATGTATCAGTGGAAAAAAATAAGACAAAAATCCCCACTTGCTTGGAGCTTACATTCTAGTTGAGAGGAGGTTGACAATAAATATTAGAAGTAAGTGGTATGGATAAAAAGAGGAGGGTTGGAGATTATTGAGCTTGGGAGCAAATTGGGCGCATTAAAAAGGGAAGCTCAGGTAGGCCTTAAGAAGGTAATATTTGAACAAGGATTTGTAGGCGATGAGATAGCTGTGCAGATTCAGGGTGGTGGTCCAGGCAGAGAATTTTTAGGCAGAAGCACACCTGCAGAGAGACTGGCAAGGAGTCCTTTGTAGCTGGAGCAGGGAGAGCAAGGGAAGAGGTATAGATGATTCAGAGGGGAGCACATCAGGTCAGCCTTGTTGACCTTAGTGAGAACTTTGGCTTTCACAGTGAAGAAGACCTTGGAGACTTCTGAGCAGAGATTAATATAATCTGCTAAATTTTTTTGTTTATGGTTATAAGTGCTAATACTGTATAATGCACTAATATATTTTTCATTTTTGAAATGAAAATAAAGTATATAGTAGATAGTGTTTCTGCAGATTAGATGTTAACTACAAGCTGGGCACAGTGGTTCATGCCTGTAATCTTAGCACTTTGGGAGGCCCACGTGGGATTTCTTGAGACCAGCCTGAACAAGAAAGAGACCTTGTCTCTACAAAAAATAGAAAAATTAGCCAGGTATGGTGGCATGCACCGATTGTCCCAGCTCCTAGGCTCCTGAGGTACAAGGAGCACTTGAGCCCAGGAGTTTGAAGTTGCAGTGAGCAATGATGATGCTGTTGTACTCTAGCCCAGACAACAGAGTGAGACCCTGTCTCAAAAAAAAAAAAATGTACCTACAGATTTTGTTTTCTTCTATTAAATTTAAGGTCAGCTTCACCTTACCATGGTTTTACCATTGTAAATCGACTGAATATGCACAATCTAGTTGAACCAGTGAATAAAGATTTGGAATTTCAGCTCCATGAACCTTTTCTTCTCTATAGAAATGCAAGCTGTGAGTATATGTTTTATTATACTTAATATATTTACATTTAAATTGAATCACTTTACTTTCTATCAGTACATTATTCTTAGAGTTTCAAATGACAATATGGAATATGATCTATACTCTCTTTTGTGACTATAGATAATTTTCTTGGATCAAACCTTTTAAACAGGGCTCAAAAATTGAAACAACTCTTATATATAATAATTTATGTTAATGTAACAAATTTACAAACAAACAATTTATAAACATAACAATTTACGTTTATAAATTTATGTTACATTAACATAAATTATTAATGGTGTTTCATTTAACGGCATTATATTTCTGTTGTTTGTTTATAAAAATAAGTTTTACTTGCTTGTTTTTGTTGTACCTCTGAACTATTGACTGCTCCTGTCCCTGCACTATAGAACTCAATTTGGGAGACATAGGATGGGGACAGATGTTGATAATTCTATCCACAAAGAAAGTGTGATTTTTACCCTGAATAGTGATATTTCTCAATGTTTATACATTGGAGTATCAACTAGATACTTTAATGTTAATGATACAGTAACTTATATGGGATAGGAAAGCAGTTAAGGCAACTGAGATTCAGAGATACATGACAGATACTTAGTTGATGAGTTAGGATATAGCTCTTTTTCTGCTTCCTAGTCCAGGGTCCTTTCAGTCATTTTACAGACTCTCATGATGAGATACAGTCAGAAAGGCTAGAGTGGCCCTTTCAAGAAAATACAATACTAAAAACTGTACTGGGTTCTAGTATTTAAGTGTAGGTCAAAGGTATGTGTATTTGAGGACTGAAGGTAGTCATTCTGTTTGGCATTAACTGTAGAGAGATCAAAACTAATTATGATAACAGAATAATTGAGCAGTTATCATCATCTAAGGATATTATTGGAGAAATGTTGCTTCCCACTTAAAAAGTAAAAATTAAATGTAATGTGTTTTGTTTTTTTTTTTTTTTTTTTGAGACAGAACCTCAAGCTGTCACCCTGGATAGAGTGCCATGGCATCACAGCTCATAGCAACCTCCAATTCCTGGGCTCAAGCGAGTCTCTTGCCTCTGCCTCCCAAATAGCTGGGACTACAGGCGCCCAGCACAACGCCCAGTCATTTTTTGGTTGCAGCCGTCATTGTTGTTTGGCGGGTCCTGGGGCTGGATTCGAACCCGCCAGCTCAGGTGTATGTGGCTGGCGCCTTAGCCCGTTGAGCCACAGGCGCCGAGCCTAAATGTAATGTGTTTTAATCCACTTTACCAAAAGGTAGTTTGTTGAGGGATGTCTTTAGTATAAAATATAAAAAGTTACTAGATTTTATATATCTTACATTCCTTGAATGAGAAGTAGCAAGGTGTATTTTTGAAGCAGGAAGCCCCAAATCCTTCCTAACTCACTTTTAAGTATCTAAATAGGATCTCCTGACTTTTATCCTGTCCAGATAATTATGTCTCAAATTTTGAATTCTTTGGGTGTATTGGAAGTACTTTTCAATACATGTAAGTCTAGATGGATTTATTTAAACTAATGTTAACAGAATTATTTCAGATGACTGTTTTCTTCTACTGAACATTCCATTAAACAGGAAATTCTGTAAAATAATACAGATCCCATTTTTTAAAAAGTGAAATTGCCTCAATTTTCTTCCTTACTCCAAGTTAATCTAACTATTGCTCTTAAGGAAAGTTTGATTGGTGGTGCCAATAGCTCTGTCTGCAGGGAGCTGGCCACATACACTGAGGCTTCAGTGATTATGACCGGGCTTGAACCAGGTTGGAGCCTGCTAAACAACAATTACAACAACAACAACAAAAATAAAATAGCCGGGTGTTGTGGTGGGCACCTGTAGTCTCAGCTACTTTGAAGGCAGAGGCAAGAGAATCACTGAAGCCCAAGAGTTTGAGGTTGCTGTGAGCTGTGACGCTACGGCACTCTACTGAGAGTGACACAGTGAGACTCTGTCTCAAAAAAAAAAAAAGAAAGAAAGAAAGAAAAATTTGATTATGAAAGTAGTCAAAAAGGAAAATTATCAAGATACCCATGGACCTAATTACCATTTAGCATAGGCCTAAAACGAATTATATTTTATTTCTTTCACAAAGAAAAGGCCCTGTGAAATTGAAAGTATGGCCAGGCACAGTTGAGTCACACCTGTAATCCTAGAACACTGGGAGGCCAGAATAGGAGGATTGCTTGATCTCAGTTCAAGACCAGCCTGAGTAAGAGTGACACCCTGTCTATATAAAAAATAGAAACATTAGCCAGACATGGTGGCATACTCCTTGAGTCCCAGCTACTCAGGAAGCTGAGGCAGGAGGGTCACTTGAGCCCAGAAGTTTGAGGTACCAGTGAGGTATGATGATCCCACTGCACTCTAGGCAGGGCAATAGAGTCAGACTCTTGTCTTCCTGCAAAAAAGAAGAGGCCAGGCACAATGGCTTACACCTGTCACCTTTGCACCCTGAAGGCCAAGGTATGAGGATCCCTTAAGCTCAAGAATTCAAGACCAGCCTGAGCAAGAAAAAGACTGTCTCTACAAAAAATAGAGGTTGTGTCTGGCATCTACTTGGGAGGCTGTGGTCAGCAGGATTGCTTGAGCTGAGGAGTTTAAGGCTGCAGTGAGCTAGGCCAAAACCATAGCTGGGGGCAACAAAATGAGGCTCTGTTTCAAAAAAACAAAAGAGAAGGGAGGGGAGGGGGGAATAGAAAGAAAGAAACTGAAAGTGTGACATAAACAAATATAATTGAACCTTGATTAACCAAAATCTAACCAATCAGCTTTAATTATTGGGAAATATTTCTATAGTCCATTTATGGAAGAAATGAAGACAAATTTTAAGAAAAACTAGTATTGGGCTTTGTTTTGTGAAAATCTGGCATATAATCTATAGTTACCTAGATACCTTTTCAACGTAAAAATGTCAATATTTGGCAGCACCCGTGGCTCAAAGGAGTAGGGAACTGGCCCCATATACCGCGGAGGTGGAGGGTTCAACCCAGCCCCAGCCAAAAACTGCAAAAAAAAAAAAAGTCAATATTTTACAACTTTAACCCCACTATAGTATCATAGATTAAATTGTTGCAATTAAACCTCAAATTATTAATATTTATTATGTTCATTTCAATATTCTTGGGAAGAAAGTGAACTAATGCATTTTATTTTAGAAAGATTTTCAACAGAGTTGAAAAAAAGATTTCCTTAGTTGAACAGAAAACTCACTTAACCCAGTCACTCCATCAGGTAAAGTATTGAGAAGAATAGCTACATCAGGAAAAAATGACAGGTGATTCTATAAGTGTTAAGGCCTCTCTTGAGTGTGTGTTTTGTCTACCTAGAATTAAAGGTAGAAAATAGTTGTGTCAGGTCAGCAAGCTAATAAGTTGTTTAGGGATTTGGTCTTTAAATAAAAAGTTAGTTAATATCTGATTAATGCTTACAGGTAATTATACCTAATGCTGTAGCTGCTCTTCTGCTGTTCTCTTGTGGGAATACCACCAAGACAACTGACCCATTTTATTCAAGTTACATCTTAATATACATCTTCTTTAATTTGAGTCAGTTTTTAGAGCTAATAGAACACTGAACTATAACTTCTTCCGATTCTAAATTGTTGATTTGGTCTTTTGGTTGTTACTTAGACAAAGTGCCTATACACACACACAGAAAAAGGTAAAATGTACAAAGAAAATGTTTACATTAACACTTACAAAGAAAGTGTTTACATTAACCAAGGCCATAGGTTTGGTGAGTCACTTGAATCTTTTGGAAACAGTATATTTTTGTGTAAGGGCCCTTTGGTAGCTACAAGACCTTAATGGAGCTACAGTGGAGAATGGTTAAGTTGCAAATTCTGTAGTTATTTGGCAGCAGTGATGTTCGCAGCACCTTATTTCTGATCCCCAATTTAAGATTGAGGAAACAAACAGCTCAGAGGAGTTTAAAAACTTGTTTAAGAGTAATAAGCCAAAATTCAAATTTAGATCTCTTGGGCTTCAAAGCCAATGTTCTTTCTATGCTACTGCAACAATAAAATTACTTACTTCATCAATCCACTTTCTAGAGCAGTGCTATCCAATAGAACTCTGCAATGTTGGCAGGAGTTCTATATCAGCACTGTCCAGTGTAGTAAGCCACCAGCCACATGTGACTACTGAGCACCAGAAGTCTCACCAGTGTGAATGAGGGATTCTTTTTTTTAGTTTATTTAATTTAATCCATTTGAATGTATATCACTGAATATACTATATGTGCTAGTGGCTACCATATTGGAGTGAGGAAGTCTAAATTCTTGCTCTGACATACCTGTTGGTGAACCTGAGGTGAACAACCACTTGGGAAGCTTTGAATTAGATTTCTTGCCTCCCATTTCCTTTTAGAAATTTATAAGTGATTTCTAGATACAAAAGCTGCAGAATATATCCCTGAGGATGGCTTTGCCATGGTAACACTTCTTTTGGCATGGAATTTAGTTTGCAGACAAGAATACTATTCTAGGCTTTGCCATTTTACCAACTGTAATTTTGGATAAATCATTTCAACCACTGATCTAACCTGTTTATCTTAAACAGACATCAGAATTTAAGATTTTGTTAGGCACTTACAAATATAAAATATCATAGAGTCTCCATCTTGGACTCAAGTCAAATGATATCAGTGGAAGAGTATGGGAGCTTGAGTATTATCCCAACCTGGGCCTATGTACATCTTCCTGCACTGGAGGCTCTTTGTTTCTCCTTATAAATATTATTCTCAAATGTTGTAGGGGCTATTACTAGTCAGCCTGGCTAGGATAAGTTGAAAAACTTATTTTGGGGCGTGGTGCCTGTATCTCAGCAACTAGGGTACCAGCCACATACACCAGGGCTGGCAGGTTCAAACCCAGCCTGGGGCTTCCAAGGAACAATGACAACTGTGACAAAAAAATACCCAGGTGTTGTGGTGGACACCTATAGTCCCAGCCACTTAGGAGGCTGAGGCAAGAGAATCACTTAAGCCCAAGAGTTGGAGGTTGCTGTGAACTGTGACACCATGGCACTCTACCAAGGACATCACTCAGAAGGCTGAGTGAGAGAGACTGTCTCCAAAAAACAAAAAAGAAAAAAAGAAAAAGAAAAGCTTATTTTTGAAGCCACAATGTTTGTTTGTCAGCAGAAGCAATTCTGGTTGGAAGTCATGGTATTGCTTTTTATCAGAATATTGGAACACATAGCACCATCCTAACTAAAATTTGATAATAATTTGAGGGTATCTTAATTATGTATATACGTATGAATGAAAGGATGAATGAGAGAGACAGGGTCTTGCTGTATTGCCTGGGTTAGAGTACAGGAGCATCATCATAGCTCAGTGCAGCCTCAAACTTATTTCAGGGAGCTCCTTCCTTAAGTAATCCTCCCATTTCACCCTTCAAGTAGCTGGGACTATACAAGCATATGCCACCATGCACAACTAATTTTTTAATTAGGATACTTCTCCCTAAGAAATGGCTGGTGAAAATTTTTATTTTTTCTGTGATTAGCTTTTTTAAAAATGGTTCTTTTGCTATATGAACATGTGCATTATCACCATTCTTCTGCTCTTCTAATTTCCTTTGTAAATGGAGTTCTTATTGCCAATTAATTGGATTATTAAGCCATTCCTCAAAATGCTAAACTTCTAGGAGTTCCGGTATGTAGGCATTTTGAAGAAAAAATTCAACTCCTATCCAGCATTATCTGTACAGAAAATCTTGCCCCTCCAGACATTTAGAAATGCTATATAAAATATTAAATACATAGCATAGCAAAAAAGGGAGTAGGGGACATTTCATGGGCCAACTAAAAGTTGAAGTGGGAAGCATGTCAGCTAACACTGGCTGCCAGCTGTTACAGGGGTCTTAAGGGTGAGAGTCCTCCTTAATATAAGGCTTCCTTTATGTCAGGAGACAAGACCTCATGAGGTGGAGAGCTAGACATCATACACACATGCCAGCATGCAACAATGAATTACATATCAATTGATAAACATGATCTGCCCACCAGCCTAAGGAAATGATAGGCAAATTTTTCTATTTCAATTTGGGTTATGAGTTAGAAGAAAGATGTCTCCCTGAAAAATTGTAACCATGGGCCTTCTCTTATACAGATTTGGGGTCAAAGATATACCATTCATTTGGTGTGTGTATAATTTCTTCTCCAGACTAAGAAATTAACATAAAAATAATCACCAGCTGTTGAGTACTCTAGGGCATCTGATAAGAGGCAAATGCAGAACCCTTTGGGCAAGATACATTTATTTTTTTCTTTTCGGGTTTTGTTTTTTTTTTTGAGACACAGTCTCACTTTGTCACTCTGGAACTCTTGGGCTCAAGCAATCCTCTTGCCTCAGTCTTCTGAGTAGCTGGGATTACAAGTGCCCACCACAACTCCCAGCTAGTTTTTCTATTTTTAGTAGAGGCAGAGATCTTACTGTTGCTCAGGCAGGTCTCAAACTCCTAAGCTCAAGCAGTCCACCTGTCTTGGCCACCCAGAGTGCTAGGATTATAGGCATGAGCCACCGCGCCAGCCACAAGATACATTCTTAACCTAGGTTGCTCAGGAATCTCAAAGACAGGCCTCATCATCCCAAATTATTAAATATATAAGGAAATAGTTCATAGTGAATGAAAAATAAGGTACAACAAACAGCAGTATTAGACAACCCATCCAAAAACTTTAGTTAGTAGAATGATCAGTTAAAGATTGTAATAGATATTAAAATCAGATACTGATTGTAAATAAAGCCAAAAAAAAAAATTAAACAAAGGAAAAAATGCTATTAAAAAAAAAAGTAGGTTTGAAAAATAGCCAGGTGAAACTTACATAAATTAGAATTTTTTTTTTTGAGACAGAGTCTCAAGCTGTCACCCTGAGTAGAGTGCCATGGTATCACAGCTAACATCAACCGCCAAGTATTCTCTTGCCTCAGCCTCCCAAGTAGCAGGAACTACAGGTGCCCACCACAATGTCCAGCTTTTTTTGTTGTTGTTCTTAGCAGTCCCAGGCTGGGCTTGAACCCTCCAGCTCTGGTGTATGTGGCCAGTGCCCTACCCACTGAGCTACAGGCACCGCCAGAAATTAGAATTTTAATTATTGAAATAAATTCTCCCTGGAGCCAACAGTTAACTAGTAGCAGCTGAAAAGAATTGGTGAGCTATAAGAGATATTTGAGGAAATCTAGAATGTATACCAGAAAGAGGAAAAAATAAGACAGGAAAGATAGAATTGTAAATTCTAACATGATAGATAAGAATTTCAGAATGATAAAATAATGTAAAGTGGCAATATTTGAGGAGATTATGATTGAGAATTTTATAGAACCCATAAGAGACATAAATCTTGGATTTAGGAAGATAGGCCATAAGCATAATAATTAGAAGTAAATACATACCCACATTATAGTGAAACATCAAAGGCAAAGAGAGAAGCAGCCAAGGGAATATTTACAAAGGACCACCAATCAGACTGACAGCATACCCCTCAGTTGTAGCTACTGAGTTTGAAAGACAAAAGAATAGTATTTTCAGAGTACTAAAGAAAAACAATTAACCACCAATGCAGTAATTCAAGAGAACAAAATAAAGGCATTTTTTCAATAAAAACAGAGTATTTGTCTTTAGCAGACTCTTGCTGTAAGAACTATTTTTTTTTTTTTTGAGGCAGAGCACCTCAAGCTGTCCTGGGTAGAGTACCATGGCATCACAGCTCACAGCAACCTCCAACTCCTGGGCTTAAGCAATTCTCCTGCCTTAGCCTCCCAAGTAACTGGGACTACAGGCACCCACCACAATGCCCAGCTATTTTTTTGGTTGCAGCCATCATTGTTGTTTGGCAGGCTGGGCTGGATTCGAACCAGCTACTCAGGTGTATGTGGCTGGCGCCTTAGCCTCTTGAGCCACAGGCGCCAAGCTGCTGTAAGAACTTCTAAGACAGCGCTGCTAGTGCAGTTGAATTTTTAATTTTATTTCATCTTAATTAAACTAAATTATTTACTTTCAATTTAAATTTAGCAGCACAATTTTAAAGGATATAATCCAGAACACAGAAGGAAGAAACGAGATAAAAGAAATTAATGAATTTTTTAAAAAGGTAAATCAAAATAAGCACTGACTGTATAAAACAATAAAATGACTAGTTTGGGTAGAAATATTGAAAACAAAGTAAAGCAAAAATACTACAGTAGTAACATAATATAAAAGCTATTCAATCCTAAAACATCCCAAGATTAAGATACTGATTAGCTGTACACATTTAAATAAGGTTTTGTGTATTTAAAAAATTCAGGATAACCACTGCAGAACAGAAAGAGTATCTTAACTTTCAAACTAGTACAAACAAAGAAGGAAAAAATTAGAAACCATGGGAAATAGCCCAAAATAAAATGGCAGAAATAAATAAATCAGTAACGAGAACAAATGTCAAGTGGATTAAACTTGCTGTTAAAGTATCAAGATTGGACAAACTCATAGAATTTACCTAAATGCTGTTTTTAGGAAACTTTAAAAGCTCAAGATCTTGGAAAGGTTGAAAGTAAGGGATAGTGTCAGATACATTAGGCAACTATTGATCAAAAAAAGCTGATATAGGCTTAACGCCTGTAGCTCAGCAGCTAGGGCACCGCTCACATGCACGAAGGCTGGTGGGTTCGAACCCAGCCTGGGCCTGCTAAACAATGACAGCTGCCACAAAAAAAAAAGCCAGGTGTTACGGTGGGTGTCTGTAGTCCCAGCTACTTGGGAAGCTGAGGCAAAAAAATCACTTAAGCCCAGGAGTTTGAGGTTACTATGACCCCATGGCATTCTACTGAAGGTGACATAGACTCTGTCTCAAAAAAAAAAGAAAAGCTGATATAACTATACTAATCACACATGATAAATTAGTGTGGTTAGCATAGGCAAAAGGCATTAGGGATAAAAGTTACCACATAAGATAAAAGGAATAAGTTATCTAGATGATAAAATAATTTTGAATTGGTACATACCTAATATATGTTAGAATTACAAATTGAATGTTAATCCATAATTGTAGTGGAAGATTTTAGCAAACCACCTTAGTAATTTACAGATACATTAGACAATTTAATTAGGTTATGGAATAAACAATACAGTTAACAAACTTGATCTAATGGACATATAAAGAATGCTGCTTTCAAAAATAACAGATAAAAAAAATAGAAAAAAGAAAAAAAACAAGAATGCTGCTTCCAGGCTTGTCACCTGTAGCTCAAGTGGTTAAGGCACCAGCCACATATACCAGAGCTGGCGGGTTCGAAACCAGCCCGGGCCCACCAAACAACAATGACAACTATAACCGAAAAATAGCCATGTGTTGTGGTGGGTGCCTGTAGTCCCAGCTACTTGGGAGGCAGAGGCAAGAGGACCACTTAAGCCCAAGAGTTTGCGGTTGCTATGAGCAGTGATGCCACGACAGACACTCTACCCAGGGCTACAGCTTGAGGCTCTGTCTCAAAAAAAAAAAAAAAGAGAATGCTGCTTCTAACAATTAGAGTATTTGGATTTTTTTCAAGTATGTTTGAAGTTTTATAAAAATTACCACATGTAGACCATTTAGCCAAAGAAGTTAGGGAGAAAAAAGAGAAATCTGAGTAAAGTTGAAGGGGAATAAAGATAAGAGTAAAAATTAATTACAGAAAGTAGACATTGTAATAGAATAGAACTGAACTTCTCTATAATGTGATTGATCCAACAGCAACAATAAAAAGAGCAAGAGAAGACATAATAAGCAATATTAGGAATTTAAAATAAATAGATATTTCAACTGAAGGTAGAAAACATACATTTTTAAAAAACAAGAAACTACTATAAAGAACTTTTTCCCTGTAATTTTGAAACTTAGATAAGGACAGTTTCCTAGAACAAGCTTAACAAAGCTTACTCAGGAATAAATAGATTTGAATGGACTCATAAACAAATAATTGGGCTAATGTTTAAAAATCTCTCCCATCACATCTAAAGAAAATGCTGAGAGGAATGTTCTATTCAGTAAATGGTACTAGTACAGTTAGTTAAATCTCCATATAGAGACCAGCCCCCAAAAAAGCAAATACAGGATCTATACATTCCCAGTCTTAACTTCACAGCAAACTTGTCTCCACAGGCTACCCTTCCGTGATAAGGAAATTATGCTTCTGTTATCTACTCTTCCTTCAGCAAGGTATTAAGCACCTCCTACAAGCAACATACCATACTAAGTAATATTTCTGTTAGAGGTTTCTTTTCCCAAAACCAATGTCAGGGGTGCTTTGATTTCCACTTCCATGGACACATCTTAGAGTGAAAGTGGTAACATGGACTCTTTTTTATATTAGATGCTTACCTCTCACTTTTAAGAAAATAAATTTGGCACACGAATCAATAAGCGTAGTCATATGACACTTAAGAATAGGACTGCTTTCTGAGAAATTTGTCATTAAGCAATTTTCATAGTTGTGTGAACATCGTATAATATACTTACACAAACCTGCATAGTATACCCTCCTGTAGATCTGGGCTATCTGGTAGGCTACAAACCTGTATTACTTGTGACTAAATGGAATACTGTAGGCACCTGTAACACAATGGTAGGTATTTGTATACCTAGACATATAAGTACATAGAGAAGGTATCGTAAAAATGCAATAATATAATCTTAAGGGACCACTGTTGTGTATGCAGTCAGTGTGTCATTGAAACATCATTTGTGTCACATGACTTGTAAAAGCAAACAGAACTGGATTTTTTCTTTTGCTGCTAAACAGTCTACAGTATAATCTGGTTAACTGTAAATATTAAGATGCAGTTTTGTGGTACCACCAAGCTCTATAATATTGGTTCTGGCATTTAATGATTTTCTTTTGCAAAAACTATTTTAATATTGCTTTTTGGTTTGTCTTTAACCAAAGTGATTATTTAACTCATATGCAACCTTAATGCAGTGATACTTATTGAATATGTCATTTGCCAAGCACTTTACCAAGTTTTATACCATTTAAATTAAGACTGTTGTGCACTTTTAAAGAATTTTTTATTTTTATAGTCCTTAAGTTCTATAGTTTTCTCCTAAAAATTATAAGCAGATGTTATTAAAGTGTGTTAGAGCTTTTGGTATCAAAACTCTGCCTTTCTGGTAAGGGTCAAGATTCTTAATGAAATGTGCTACTACATTAAACCCAGAGTTATGCGTGTTTATTCTTAAAACAACTCCCTATGGAGTAATGGTAAAAAACAATGATTAATGATTTAAGGTCTGTGATTTGAGAGCTAGCATTATAAATGTGAATGACTGGGCTAGTAATAAGGAAAATATGATCTACCAGAAAGACCATGAGGGACTGAATATACATGTTTTTTCTTGGTCATTTTCAGCAATAATACTTATCCATTAATTAGAGTACATAGAGCTTTTCTTTGCAGACCTAACTTTATTCTCTCCTTGGACTAGAGTGTAATAGTAGTTTTAACCAAAAGGGAAGTGATTATTTTATTTTATATGCATGTTAGACTTGGCATCTTTTTACTGGAAGGTAAACATTTTAACAGGGACAACTATTCATGTTTCTTCCACCCAACACCTTAAGGTATACAGAGTGCCCATAAAGTTTGTGTGCAATTTAAAATTGTTGTAAATTTTAAATTGCACACAGACTATATGGACATCCTTGTATACCTTCCATGTGGTATAATACCACTTTTCATATTTTAAAATGTCCTATAATCCAAAAGTAGTTTGGAAAAATGAACAAAGTCCTTTCAGTTTTCCAAAAGAAACTCAAATATAATCTGAATTTTATTTTACCTGGACACTTTTAAACAGTAATGAGTTTGTGGTTTGTATAAAATGCTTTCAAAATGATTATATATAAAATCATAGGTAAAATCATCTGAAATTTCCTGAAGAAAGTGTTAATGCCAGTTAGCCACTAATCGAGTATGTTACTCTTTAGCCTGCTTAACCCACTGCCCCCAAACCCCCCTAAACCTAATAAGTACAATTAAAATCAAAAATATTATTACTACTTAATATTTTTAAGAACTTACCTCCAAAAGTCATAGAGAAGTACTCCATATCTGCTTCACTTATAACTTTTCCTTTATAGCGAGCATCAGTCTCTTGATACAGAGCATTTTTAATTAAAATTAGATCACTAGAAAAAGTTGATAGGTTCATTTCCATAGTGTTGAAAATGCAGCTGCCAAATGGAAAGTTTTAGTAGAAGAAATGCTGTAGTGTGTGCTTTTTTTGTCTCTGCTTGTCCTTCTCAGTTCAAGGGCAAGACTCAGAACAGTAGAGATGGTAGATGGCTGTTGGCATTTGGCGCAAATCTTCAGACATAGAGCACAGTGCAAGAAGTTTTCTTGTAAGATAAGTTTATAATTTGTCAAGTCAAAAAATGTGAGTTCTACCTCCAAACTGCAGGAGGAATTTATAAACAATAAGAAAAGCTCCACGGGTCATTCTTGTGATCTTTGAATTCAGTACAGTACTTCTTTCTTAGCCTGTAGAAAGGCAGACAGGCTGCCACCATCAGCTGCAGCACTGCTGTGATTGGTATGATTCTGTAATCAACAAAGGAAAAAGGATCTCTGGCAACTGCATTAGTCTGGGCCTCTTACCAAGATAAGGAAAAAGCCTTGCTGTTATAGATTGACGAGGTAAAAACATCAGGAAAATAGGACTTAGAATCCACAGCTGGCCCTGTGACACTGGTAGGTCAGATGTTTGAAAAATATATATTGCTGGCTTGGCGCCTGTGGTTCAAGCGGCTAATGTGCCAGCCATGTACACCTGAGCTGGAGGGTTTGAATCCAGCCTCGGCCCGCCAAACAACAATAATGGCTGCAACCAAAAAATGGCCGGGTGTTGTGGCGGGCGCCTATAGTCCCAGCTACTTGGGAGGCGGAGGCAGGAGACTCGCTTGAGCCCAGGAATTGGAGGTTGCTGTGAGCTGTGATGCCACAGTACTCTATCCAGGGTGATAGCTTGAGGCTCTGTCTCTAAATAAATAAATAAATAATATATATATATATATTGCTTTCTCTCTCAGGCCACTGCTTAGTATTTTGGTAGCACCTTTACTAAGTACCTTCTTTGTGAGTCCATGAACATTTCAGGATTTCCAAAGTATTCTTTCATTGTGATTCACTACTTATTGGCTTTTACTTTTCCCAACAGGTAATGTTTCAGGTAAAAGCAAAGTGTATGTTTTTTCGTTGTGGTGCTGTCTTCTTTTTTTTTTTTGTAGAGACAGAGTCTCATTTTAATGCCCTCGGTAGAGTGCCATGGCATCACATAGCTCACAGCAATCTCCAGCTCCTGGGCTTAGGCGATTCTCTTGCCTCAGCCTCCCCAGTAGCTGGGACCACAGGCACCCGCCACAATGCCCACCTATTTTTTTGTTGCAGTTTGGCTGGAGCTGGGTTTGAACCCGCCACCCTCAGTATAAGGGGCCAGTGCCTTACTGACTGAGCCACAGGCACCGCCCCCCCCTTTTTTTTTTTGAGACAGAGTCTCACAATGTCACTGTTGGTAGAGTGCGTCACAACTCACAGCAACCTCAAACTCTTGGGCTTAAATGATTCTCTTACCTCAGCCTCCCAAGTAGCTGGGACTACTGGGTCCTGCCTCAAAGGCCCAGCAATGTGGTGCTGTCTTAATTGTAAAGATTCTAAAAGTTAACCATGCACACACCTATACATAAGTATTTGTCCTAGCAACTTTGCTTTGGATTATTTCTTAGTAAATTGGTAGAAAATGTGTATGAGAGTAGAAATTAGGGAAAAGAGAGAAAAGAAGTTCCCTACCTTTTCTTACATACTTGTCAAAGTCCTAACTGTAGATTTTTGGAACCCTAGGAAACAGGAACTCAATTCCATGAAGGCCAGGGACTTCCTACCCTTTGTCTCTCCCTTCTGATACATAAAAATGATAGTATCTGTGTGGGCTACTAGGGTGAATAGACAACTGGTGAGGAGTTGGAAGTGAACAGCATTTTGGCATTCCTATAATCATAATCATTTACAGCACACACTTTGGTGGCTCTGCTTGAAGGAGTGGTGGGTACTGTGTGGCAGTAGTGGCTATAAATCCTAACAGCAGAGGCAAAACTATAGTGTGATTCACTGCTTGGGGTTATCTATTCTTTGAGAATAAAAATGTTATAAATGAGAGTGATTAGTTATGATATTGTTGGGTTTATTTTCTTAATAGCTAGAATAGTTTAATGGTCATTTCATGTGTCTGAACTCTATAACTGAGATTATAATGTTGAAAGGGGCTAAGTAAGTGATTCAACCTGTAATCCTAGCACTCTGGGAGGCTGAGACAAGAAGATCACTTGAGCTCAGGAATTCCATACTAACCTGAGCAAGAGCAAGACCCTGTCTCTACCAAAACTAAGGCGGGGGAATGTTAAAAGGGACTGTGAAAGGAGAACTTCTGGTAACTATCTTCTGACTTGATTTAATTTAGACAAGGGTACCCAATTGTAAAATGGTAAACTGAAGAGCTTTTAGAATAACATTTTTTAAATTGATGGCCCTAAGTCTATCCAGTATTCAATAAACAGATACCAGTCAAATTTTAAAAATTGGGCTCTCTGTCTACCACTGCAGTCCCTAAGCCCTGAGGATTTGGGTGGCCTGTGAGCTCCACCTCTTGTCCTATCCCACCTGCCCCTGACCCCCTACCTCGGTCTGTGGATAAATTGTCATCTCTGAAACCAGTTCCTGACACCAAAGAGATTCCAGTCCAGGGCCTGTTAGGAATTGGCCTCACAGCAGGAGGCAGGCAGGCTAGCAAGTAAACACTTAAAGCTGCCATCCCTGGCATCACCGCCTGAGCTCCACCTCCTGTTGCCCAACACAGTGCCCTTCCCCACGGCCCATTCATGCAAAAATTGTCTTCCGTGAAAACCATTCCTGGTGCCAAAAAGGTTGGGGGCTACTACATTCAGTAGTATTCTGAGATGAGTGTTCTTTTGGCCAAAAGGAGTAAGTTACTAAGGTAATGGAATCACATTTCCCAGTCTTACAGATACACTGCATCTCCTCACCTGCCTGTTCCCAACATACCAAATCTCCTGTTGTAATCCCAGGTTGTTTGTCTGTGGCTCCAGACCCTTTTTCCTATGTATGTATATGTGTTTTCTGCTCCTCGATCCCAGAACCTTTCTCCTCTTCTTACTCTTTCCCAACCTTTTCATGTTCATGGGTAGCCACTAGATTATTTAAGCAAAGATCTGTCAAGGCTTTTTTCAGTATTTGTGCTTTCATTTGCCAGTGTAGACTTACGTTTATACACCTATTCCATTTTATGTGTAAAATGTATCTAGCCATATTCAAAGCCCATTTTCTTCTGTTTCCTGGTGTAAGAGATGTTTGTTAAGTATCATTAGAAATTTTATAACTTTTAATACCACCACCAAAAAGCTTGTTATTCTACTGCCTTTTCTGCTTGGCACCAACCTCCTCAATCCTTTCAGAAAGTAGGTCAGATCTAAATAATAAATGAATCAGAAAGACAACATATGCATGAGAGTGATTCCTAGTTCTGTTTTGTGTGTTTATGTGTGACATTTCACGGCATCTCTAGAAGTCTTCAGGGATTTGACAAAGTCTCCAAATTAATTTGGATTTTCTTGATCTTTTTTGTGTGTTATATACCTCTCTAGATGAGAAACAGAATGAAATACAATATCAAATCACAATAAGTTGTGAATATTCAAACTAAGGCTCTCTGGAGAACTAGAAAATTCCTCCTTGAAATGCTTTTTAAAATTTTTTCAGTATTAGGTTTGGGCACTCTGAGAAGCGAAGGCAAGTAGATTGCTTGAACTCAGGAGTTCAAGACTAGCCTGAGCAAGAATGAGACCCCATCTCTTCTGAAAATAGAGTGGCAGGCGCCTATGGTCCCAGCTACTCGGGAGGCTGAGGCAAGAAGATAGCTCAAGCCCAAGAGTTTGAGGTTTCTGTGAGCTGTGATGCTACAATACTCTACCCAGGGCAACAGACTCTATCTCAAAAAAAAGAAAAAAAATTCCATATTTATAATCCAAATATCTTTAATTTTTGTCATTTTTCACATTTTCAGAAGAAAGGGCCCTTCATTTGAAAAGCAAAGGAAACTTTTTTTTTTAATATTCTTATATGCACTTTTTTTTCTTTTGCAGTTTTTGGCTGGAGCTGGGTTTGAACCCGCCACCTCCGGCATATACCTTTGAGCCACAGGTATCACTTTTTGATATGCACTTTTATATTTTTTGTAGAAGTACAATCTAGGCTCAGCGCCTGTAGCTCAAGCGGCTAAGGCACCAGCCACATACACCAGAGTTGGCAGGTTCAAATCCAGCCACGGCCCACCAAATAACAATGACAACTACAACCAAAAAATAGCTGGGTGTTGTAGCGGGTGCCTGTATTCCCAGCTGCTTGGAAGGCTGAGGCAAGAGAATCGTGTAAGCCCAGGAGTTGGATGGGTTGTGATGCCACAGCACTCTACCCAGGGCAATAGCTTGAGGCTCTATATCAAAAAAAAAGGAAGTACAATCTAAAAGCACTCAAATGTCCTATCATGCCACCCAGCTTTTCAGTGACTTGCCTGCTCACATAGGGCAGCTGTTAGTGGTCACAATGTATGGTGGGTATCTATTAACTAAATGATTTACTTTCATCTTGAGAAAAGCATATTAAACAGCTTGCCCTCATGATTTGCCATTGCAAAATAATACTTTACTGCTAAAATCCCAAATCTTCTGTGGTATAGTTAGAGAAAATTATTTCAGGATGTTTTAGCAAATGAATCGTTGGCAGAGTATGTGGGCCTTCAGCTGTTAGGTTTTCTTGAGGGAAGAATACTTTGGTTTAGAAACAAGGTCCTCCAAAATTTCGGCTATCTGGCAAACTTGTCTGTCTTTCCTCACGAATGACAGTGACAGGCTTAGTGGCACCTCCCTGGGCTTTCTTGCCAGTTGCATGTACTGAGCCTTTGACATGTTGGCAGACAGAGCTGATTCTTGGATGCGTATCTGAACCTCTACAGGTCTGTTTTTGGCAGAGTCGAGTGTGACTCTTATCCCTTACCCATTAAGCTATCATTATGGCTTCCTTATCTTTATTTCTTCTGCAAACATGCCTTTGAAAGTGTTTGGCTCTTTTATGGCAGTTTATTTGATAATGTACAAGAGTAGAAGGCATGGGTGTTATTTCTGTATTATATGATATTTCTTCAAAGGAGAAGGAGAGGACTTAAGTGAAGATTTGTCATAGTAAGTTCGTAGCTTTGGTGGACTTGTTTTGATTCTCAATATGGAATTCTTTCCTAAGAGTTCAATTTAGGAATGCTCTATGAAAACTACTTAATTGCTTGTTTAGCTCAGAAAAAGTAGTGTGTTTCTCTCTGAGCCTGATACATATCATAAACTTTTTCTGATCACTGTAAATTGTATGACTGTGTTCAGATACACACTATATGGTTTATAAGGGGGAAACTGGAATCTTTTGTATTTGGACTTTGGTGTTTCGGGTGTTTGTTAACCAAAGTTGTAAGAGGCATATTTTAAGAAAGGTGGCCATGAGTAATTGCCATATATGGAGTCTTTTCAAAGCCCTGATCTGATTTCCTCTATGTTGGAGCAAGCCTTAGCTACTAAACATAACTAAATCTCTGTGGTAGTTAATGCTTAGTAATTATCTCCTCTGTAACAAGGCTGCTTCTGTGTTCCTTCTGTTGAAATGTCAAAGCCAAATGAATTTGTTGACGTACATCATGTAAAACATTCCAGAACTACTAGTTATTCATTGAAGTTTGATTCTGTTTGAAGCACTCTTAGTGTTTTGAAATTCTCTGAACAAAAGAGATACTATAAAAATGGATTCCAGGCTCGGCGCCTGTGGCTCAACGGGCTAAGGCGCCAGCCACATACACCTGAGCTGGCGGGTTCGAATCCAGCCCAGACCCGCCAAACAACAATGACGGCTGCAACCAAAAAATGGCTGGGCGTTGTGGCAGGTGCCTGTAGTCCCAGCTACTTGGGAGGCAGAGGCAGGAGACGCGCTTGAGCCCAGGAGTTGGAGGTTGCTGTGAGCTGTGATGCCAGAGCACTCTATCCAGGGTGAAAGCTTGAGGCTCTGTCTCAAAAAAAAAAAAAATGGATTCCAAACCTGGGAAACTATCACTGCAGACTGAAGACTCAGACTAATCCATCTAGACTGCCTTCAGGTAGTACAGTCACCTGCAGGACACATGCCAGACATAGACTCCAAAGGTTTAGCACAGTTTTAGTGTGATTGGAGACTGTCCCTGCCAGAGAAGCCACCTTATAAACAGGATAGGGGGGAAAACTCTTTCTCTTCATTCATTAAAATGGAGCCATTCACTCATTCTGCATGTCAATAATAATTTTAATTCACTCTGTAATAACGGAAAAATCCAATTAAGCTTTTATTTCTGGGCTGGGTAAGGTGGCTCATGCCTATAATCTTAACTCTGTGGAAGGCAGAGACAGGAGGATAGCTTGAGCTCAGGAGTTTGAGACCAGCCTGAGCAAAATCACATCCCCATCTCTACAATAAATAGAAAAATTATGGCTCGGCGCATGTGGCTTAAGCGGCTAAGGCAGCAGCCACATACACCTGAGCTGGTGGGTTCAAATCCAGGCCAGGCCCGCCAAACAACAATGATGGCTGCAACTAAAAAATAGCCAGGCGTTGTGGCAGGTGCCTGTAGTCCCAGCTACTTGAGAGGCAGAGGCAGGAGAATCACTTAAGACTAGGAGTTGGAGGTTGCTGTGAGCTGTGATGTCATAGCATTCTACCCAGGGCAGCAGCTTGAGGCACTGTCTTAAAAAAAAAAAAAAAAGAAAGAAAGAAAAATTAGCCATGCATGGTAGCACACACCTATAGTCCCAACTACTCAGGAGGCTGAGGCAGGAAGATCATTTGAGCCCAAGAGTTTAAGGTTGGAGTGAGCTACAATGATGACATTGTACTCTACCGCAAGGGAGAGTCTATCTCAAAGAAAAACAAAAAAACCTTTTCTTTCTGCCTAGGTGTGGTGGCTCACACCTGTAACCCTGTGATCTTAGCACTTTAGGAGGCCAGAGCAAGAGGATCAAGTGAGGCTAGGAGTTTGAGACCAGCCTGAACAACATAATAAAACATCATCTCTACAAAAAAATTTTAAAAATCAGCCAATCAAGAGGTGTGCACCTCTAGTCCTAGCCACTTGGGTGACTGAGGCAGGATTATTACTGGAGCTCTGGAGTTTGAAATAGCAGTGAGCTATGACAAATTCCTCTTCGATCTATCCTGGGCAAACAGAGGGACCCCCTGTCTCAATCAATCATCAATCACTGAGATTAGTTAACAAACATTTGTTTCTACTGAGAAGTGAACTTTTAAAGTTATGATTTGGGCTCAGCACCCGTAGCTCAGTGAGTAGGGTGCCAGCCACATAGGGTTCGAGTCCGGCCCGGGCCCGCTAAACAACAATGACAACTGCAACAAAAAAATAGCCAGGTGTTGTGGTGGGTGCCTATAGTCCCAGCTACTTGGGAGGCTGAGGCAAGAGAATCGTTTAAGCCCAAGAGTTTGAGGTTGCTGTGAGCTATGACACCACAGCATGCTACTGAGGGTGACATAATGAGACTCTTGTCTCAAAAAAATAAAAAATAAAGTTATGATTTGCCATGAAGTCTTTTGTGGAATAATGGCCTTTATTCAAGGTGAAACAAATACTTTGCCATTAAAATACCTTTTATTAGCAATGACTTTGTAAATTAGTATATAGGAGTTTAGATAATAGGTATAAAAAGGATTTTTAATTTATTTAAAGTTTGTTTTTACTAGCATTTGTATTTTCTTTTTTTTTTTTTTTTTTTTTTTTTTTATAAAAGGTCTTGCGCTGTTGCCCAGGCTGGAGCATAATAGCTCACTGCAACCTCAAACTCCTGGGCTTAAGTGAATCTCCTGCGTTTATGTAACATTCTTAAAATGAAAGCATTGTAGAAATAGAGAACAGGCTCGCGTTTACCAGGGGTTAGGGACAGAGGAAGCTTCCCAGGTAGCTGAGACTACAGGCATGTACCACCATACCTAGCTAATGTTTCTATTTTAATAGAGGCAGGGTTTCGGTCTTGCTCAGGCTGGTCTTGAATCCTGAGCTCAAGCAGTCCTCCTGCCTTGGCCTCCCAGAGTGCTAGGAGTATAGGCTTGAGCACCATGCCAGCCTAAGGGCTTTCTATGTGCTTATCACCATACTGAAAATAAAAAAAATGAGAAAAAGACATATGATCAATTGAGCTTCAGTCCATTTCACATGTAAACAGTCATAGGATAGATGTGGAGATAATACTTGTTTTTTAATTATGTATTTTAAGTTTCAAGAGACTCAAAGATTCCAGTGTCTGGTTAGCCAGTGAACTTGGTTTTTAATAATTAAGACATTTTTACATTTTAATATCATTGAGTATCATTCAGTTAAACTGATCCTACAGTCAGTTTAATTGAATCTTAGTTTAATTGGCAACTTTTTGTTTTCTGGATAATAAATAAACACCTAAGTGGCATCTTAGGTTCAGTGAGATCTGATAATAATGCCTAAAACCAGTTGTTTTTTTGCAATTTTTTTTTTTGTAGAGACAGAGTCTCACTTTATCACCCTCGGTAGAGCACTATGGTGTCACAGCTCACAGCAACCTCCACTCTTGGGCTTAGGCGATTCTCTTGCCTCAGCCTCCCGAGTAGCTGGGACTACAGGCGCCCACCACAACACCTGGCTATTTTTCTGTTTTTGCAATTTGGCCAAGGCCGGGTATAAACCCGCCACCTTTGGTATATGTGGCCAGCGCCCTACTTGATGAGTCACAGGTGCCGCCCCAGTTTTTGCAATTTTTATCTGATTGTCTTACCTGTCTGTATTTATTAAACCAGTTTTGGAGGGGATTTTTTTTTTCTTTAGAAGGACTATTAATAATTTGAGGATCCTATGGTAAATTCACTGGCATTCCATGGTAATAATATGTTATTTACATATACCCAAATGCTGAAACCTCTTTTCCCCTTATCTTTTTTTGTCTTTGTTTTTCAAGTATCAATATACAGTATCTGGTTTTATGACAAGAATGACTGTCACCGGATAGCGAAACTCATGGCTGAGTAAGTATATTACTCCATAGATTTAATTGGTGGTATATGAGAAATGAAAAGTTCCCTCCCCACTTTTATTATAAAGTCTACTAACTCATGTATTTCCCCTTGATTTCCTATATTTGATCTTAGCCAAAAGGCCGAGAAACAATAATCCCTTGATTTCCTTTTCATTGCCAGAAACTTTTAAAAAACAGAAAAGCTTAAAAATTCTAAAGTTATATAATCTTATTACTCCCAGTGTGCATTTCAGTCTATTTCCTACCAGTCTTTATTTTTATCTGTATATTAAGTACATGTGTGTGATTGTTTTTTACAAAAATATGATCATCTGCTTTTCACATCAACAGCATTTTTTCAGGGCATAATATTTTCCTCCATATTATTTATAATTATTTCATTGTATCCGATTGTGTACACAGATCATAATTGAACCAGAACCTTACTGTTGAACATGGAGATTAGGGGCTGCCAAACTGTCTAGATCCAGAGGATATCGTCTGTATCCAGTCCACAGCCTTGCCATCATATACATGCAGTGATTCTGGCTTAGGTTCTGTACAAATTTCCACTGTCACAAGTGGTACTATATTTGATAGCCTGGTGGAGAACTCCTACACACATCCATGTTTAATTCCTTCAGTTGAACTTGTCTCTGATACAGCCTCTAGGCTTTGTAGCCTCTAATCCATTAATGGATTTTTTGTAACTCGGAATTTTAAAAATATAGAAAATAATTTTCATTGAATTAATATTCTAAAATAGTTCATTGTCCTTTCTCAAACTAGCCTGTAGAAACCACCTCTGGTGTACCCTGTCTATCTTGCTGAACTGCAAATATGGATTAAGGAGGCCAAGACGTTATTGTTTTGGGGGTGCTGAAGGGCTACAGAGCTCTGGACAAAATGCTGCAATGGGCAGGTTGTTAGGGTGCACTCTCACTTTCTTTTCATTTTTTGCCTGAATGTCCTCAGAAACGTGGACGTTTCTTCCCCCTCTTACCAAATCAAAATTCCCTTTGCCCTACTGTGAGTTTTTTACATGTTTGGAAGAAAATAGTCTTCAACTTTTTTTTATCGTCTAATTTAAAACTCATAAAATTATAAATAAGTAATTACCTCAAAAACTCACTTCTGGGTATATTTGCATTTTAAAAGAAGGCCCACATGGCTATTGCCAAGTTATGATCCAGGACTACTAACATGTCCTCCTGATTGGATGTTTCTCCGCCTCCTACATTATTCTCTGTTCTGGCTGTGAGCTTGCAAGGCAGGCCTGTGTTTATTACTTTACCATATGTACCCTTGAGGGCATTATTCCCTATGGACTTACAGTTACTCATATTTGAAAAGTATTGACTCTCTAGAATCACATTTTCTTTTTTGAATACAAACTCTAAAAAAAATAAAACTTTTTTAACAAAGCCATTTACTTGATGATCACTTTTTTTTTTTTTTGGTAAGAGACAGATTCTCCTTAAAATATGACTTGTTTACTTAATACTCAGTTATAGGCCACATCTGCCTGAATCCATCTTCATAAAGGACTCTCACGCAGCCTGTTTTCCACCTGCCCCCTGCCACATTGCTGTCTTGGCCATACTGGTATTGAGTTCTTCCCTGACCTGGACTGGATCTGTGACACTGGTTAAAATCACTATTTTTCACCTGTGGAAGAGACCATCTTATAGAGCTCACTGCTGCTGAAAGCAGAAGCTGTCAAGGGTAGTGTGGAAGAGACTCTTACCCAAATAGAGCTTAGACTCAGAGGCCTTTTCCAATTTAAAATTTCTTTGTTTTGAGAGTTGATCTTGCTCTGTCACCCAGGCTGGAGTGCAGTGGTATAATCATAGCTCACTGCAAACTCCCAAGTCCTGAGTTCAAGCAGTCCTCCTGCCTTAGTCTCCTGAGTAACTAAGACTATAGGCCTGTACCATCATTCCTGGTCAATTTTTTTCTTTTTAGTAGAGATAGAGTTTTGCTATGCTCCCCAGGGTAGTCTCAAACTCCTGGCCTCAAGTAATCCTCCCACCTCAGCCTCCCAAAGTGCTGGGATTACAGGCATGAGCCACCACACCCAGCCAAAACTATGACTCTGGTATTATTATTATTTTTTTTTGAGACAGAGTCTCAAGCTATTGCCCTGGGTAGAGTGCCGTGGTGTCATCGCTGATAGCAACCTCCAGCTCGGGCTCAAGCAATCATCTTGCTTCAGTTTTTCTATTTTTAGTAGAGACAGGGTCTTGCTTTTGCTCAGGCTAGTCTCGAACCAGTGAACTCAAGCAATCCACCTACCTCAGCCTCTCAGAGTGCTAGGATTACAGGCATGAGCCACCGTGCCTGGCCAACTCTGCTATTTTTAAAAAGATTTCTTTAATGTTATTTACCCCAGTGTTTTGGGGGTAGGTTGTTTTTCGGGGTTTTTTTTGAGACAGAGTCTCATTTTGTCGCCCTCAGTAAAGTACCTAGGCATCACAGCTCACAGCAACCCTTGAGCTTAAGCAATTCTCTTGCCTCAGCTTCCCAAGTACCTGGAACTACAGGCACCCACCACACGCCCAGGTATTTTTTTGGTTGTAGTTGTCATTGTTGTTTGGGATGCCTGGGCTGGGTTGAACCCACCATCTCTGGTGTATGTGGCTGGCACCCTGGCTGCTGAGCTACAGGCGCTGAGCCTAGCCCAGTGTTTTTAATGGAAGTTCTCGAGTTGGATTTTTAAAGTCATGAATTGACACTGAGTGGCCTGTTCTTGTCCAATGTAAGAGATACATTGTCCTGTATCTCTTATTCCATAAAAATAAACCTTTCATTACAGAATTGTTTTATTGCCTGTCATCATCATCTAGAAAGCTATTAGTAACATAATTAATTAGAAGTTGAGGCTGTGCCTATAAATCTTAAAAAAAAAAAAAAGATTAGTTGCTTTATTAAATTTTTTTTATTTATTTCAAGCTTAAATAAAAATGTAAGAACTAACAAAATATCTACTCTTCTCACCCAGCTTTCAGTTTCTAACATTTTGGTCTAATTGCTTCAGATCTTTCTATGTGGTAAAGAGGAGATGTTCTTTAAAAATGAAAGCCCACAGATACAGATTTGAAGGCCCTGACCCTATCAGAGGCATTCTTTTCTTTTCTTGCCTTATCAATTTTCAAGTGAAGAAATAGTGTAAGCCACATCAGTCAAAATAAAGAGCATTCCCACAACTACCCTAGCTTCATCATCCACTTAGTTTTTGTTTTTTTTTTGAGACAGAGTCTCCCTCTGTTGCCCAGGCTAGAGTGCCATGGTATCAGCCTAGCTCATAGCAACCTCAAACTCCCGGGTTCAAGCAGTCCTCCTGCCTCAGCCTCTTGAGTAGCTGGGACTACAAGTGCCTGCTGAGATGCCCAGCTAACGTTTTCTATTTTTAGTAGAGATGGGTCTCACTCTTGCTGAGGATGGTCTTGAACTCCCAAGCTCAAGCAGTCCTCTTACCTCAGCCTCCCAGGAGCTAGGATTACAGATGTGAGCCATCTCACCTGGCCACACTTAGTGATTTTTAAGAAGAAAAATAGGGGAAACTTTTTGTTTGCTTGTAGTGCTACTGTCAGCTTTAAAGATTCACTAAGATCTCTATTTTCAAGAAGCTAGCTCAGTATTCATTATAAACTTTCCACAGCTATATAGCCTTCCATTTTCTTCATGGCATTGTTCATTTTCATTTTTCCTTTCTTTTTTTGGTCTTTTTTTTTTTTTTAATTCTTTGCTCCTTGGTTCAGAAGCATTATCCACTTTCACATTTACTTTACCAGTTAATTTGATTTTGAGGTAATTCTAGGAAAAAAGGAGACATTTTAGTAAAATTTTTAATGGTTCTACTTATACCAACTCCAGGAAGAAATTCTATATTTTTGTCCTTTTTTTTTTTTTTTTAATTAAATCACAGCTGCATACATTAGTGCAATCAAGGGGTACAAAGTGCTGGTTTCATATACAATCTGAAATGTTTTCATCAAACTGTTTAACATAGCCTTCGTGGCATTTTCTGTTTTGTTTTGTTTTTTTTTCCCCCCAGTGGTAAGACAGAATTTATTTACAGAAAAGAGCACAGAAAACACTAAAACTCCTGGTAGAGAGAGAGAACTCAAGAGTGGGGAGAGAAAAGCTCTCTCTATTTCTCTCCCGGTCTTTCCCTGTCTCCCCCTTTAGGTTTTTAGTCTCGGGGTATATATAGGTATATGGGTTCCTTGGCCAGGAAACAAATGAACACAGTCCCTTCCACCGGGGGCAAGGTGAATGAATGTATCAATGAATGGACACAGTCCATTCATGGAATAAAGGCCTAGGAAATTTACATGAAATTGACCTAGGCATAGGAAATGGGGGTTCCACATTTAGTCCTAAGTGTAAAGAAGGAGAGGCCACTTTGCCTTAGCTAGAAATAACCAAGAAACAGGAAACAAAATTCCAGAAGCTTCATTGAGACACAGAAGAGGCCACACAGCACTTTGAGACAACTTGTACCTCTTTGAAAAGAGATGTGTGGACAGCCTGACTGAGCTGGAGGTTCAGGTGGAAAGACTACACCAAGTCAAGCAGAAACTGGAAGGAGAGAGACTTGCAGCTGAAAGTGGATGATCTCCTGCCCTATGTTGAGCAGATGACTACAGCTACATTCCCATCCCCTCCTTTTGAGCTTCTTAAAATGGAAGTAGATGGTTGAGGGCAGGGAAAAGAAAAATAAACCAGTTTAGTGACTCAAGGTATTTGTTAATGAAGGCAGTTCTTCAGATTGTATAGATCAGACCTAATCCCAGTGGTCATTGTTAAGGTCACGCAAAAGCCATTACTTGAATGTGACCTGACAGGGGCTCCTGGTTTTATCAGAATTACAATCCATATTCCTTTATAGGTCTTTCTGGTGATGGCATAAGTGGGCTAAAAAAGTGCTATTTGCTATATCTCACTTGAAGATACATGGCTCAGACTGAACCATATTTTTAGAGCCTACTAGAATGAATGGTGGACAAAAACAGCTTTGCTGAGAGAGAGGAACTTTTTCTCATTCATGCCCTGTAGCATCTCTTTAACCAGCCACCACTAGATAAAAGTTTCATCAGATGTTCTTTTTGTTGCGCCCATAACCTGTACTCTGCACACTATCATATCAAGTGGTTACTATCAGACTATGGGTACCAGCAACCGTACCTTCTACTAGTTGGGAGCAGCTTTGCTTTAGGTTAAGCTGAAAAAAATAGCTGGTTGCTATAGCCTCCATTTGTTCTAAGAAAAATTTGTAAAGTCCCCTGGAATAGTCCCCTGGAAACGACCCAACAATAAAGCTTGATCTCCATGAACTATGGCCAGAGAAGAAATGAAGAAAGGAAGGCCCCCTGAACTTACCAAGTGGGTTCTTTGCTTCACACAGGAATACATTCAAGAGCAAGCCAACTAGCTACAGGAAGGTTTGTGGAGGAAGTCCATAGATCCTACTCAACAGAGTAGAGGTCTTCTCTTGAATAGCAGGAAGATCTATCATAGGGCCATGGTAAAATTTTCACATGTTCAAAAACCCTATTGGGAAACAGCTTACATGACCAGCATTGTCTTGAGGTTAGGCCATAAAGGTTCATCATAAACTGCTGTCGCACAAAGGTTTACAGTTTGTAAGGCATTCAGCTTACCAATTCATTCATCCTCATATGATCATGTGCTTGCTGGCAGCTTCGTTGTTCAGGGTGATTAAGGTCTAGTATCAGTAAAAATGTCATCTAAATCAGAAATGGCTGAGACTGAAGGGATAATTCATCCCAAGGCAAATTCCCCCTGCAGCTGTGAAACTGGGAAGTTAAACAAGTTTTGTGCTTCTGCAACACAAAGATGGACAGGTATAGGACAGGCATCCCCCGTCGAAAAGGAACAAATAGGAAAGAAAAAGAGGCAATGAAGGTTTGAATCCAAAATTGAACAAACCAAGGGACATTAAATAGTGAGAGTTGACTGTGTCCTACCTTCTAGATACACTGAAGTAGAAGTTGGGCCTCTAAGACCCTCGGCAGCCCTGCCCCCATGGCTTTGCAGGGTGCACTCACATAGTAGCTTTCAGGGAGAGTTGGGTGCCTGTGGCTTTCCCAGGCTGCTACCTGCTGGGGGCTATAATCAGGGCTCCAAGAGGTGCTGCCCCATTGAGGGTTCTCTGTGGCAATCATCTGTCTGGATCCCTAAATTCTCTACTGAATCCTTTGAAGGCTAGGTGGAGGAGTTCTGCCTTCATAGCTCCTGCAGTTAGCCTCATATGGATGCCAGCCAGCTTTCTTGCTTGTCTCCTTTGTAGCAACAGCCAGAGCTGCAGCTGGGTCCTCCAGCCACGCTGCGGGCATGTGTGGAGCAGAGACTTGAGGTGCTCCTGGGCAGCAAGCCCAGAGATTCGGGGCATTCTAGGTCCCTTCAATGTCCTGGCCCTCTGGGCCTATGATAGGAGGGGCAACTACCAAACTCTCAGAAATTCCTTTGGGGGTCATTCTTCCATTGTTCTGATGAATCACATGTGGCTTCTTTCTATCCATGCAAATCTTCTCAAATATTTGGTTGACTACACCCTTGGTATTTTTCCAAACACATTTTTTTTTTTTTATTCTTTATAATCTGGCCATGCTGAGAATTTTCCAAATCTTTAACTTGTGTTTCTCTTTTGGTCATAAATTCCATCTTTAATCATTTCTCTTTCTTGACATTTTACTTTAAGCAATACAGAGAAACCATGCAGTCCAGAACACTTTGCTTAGAGATTTCTTCCACCCAACATCCTAGTTTATCAATTTTGAGTTCCACCTTTCACAAAATGCTAAGATTCCAATACAATTCAATTAAATTATTTGCCACATTGTAAAAAGGATAGTCTTCCCTCCAGTTTTCAATAAAATATTCCTTAGTTCTGTCAATAGAATAAACTTGACTATCCCTATTTCTACCACTATTCTTTTATTTATTTATTAAATCATAGTTGTGTACATTAATGCAATTATGGGATACTATGCACTGGTTTTATATACATTTTGAAATATTTTCATCAAACTGGTTAACATAGCCTTCACCACATTTTCTCAGTTATTGTGTTAAGACATTTATATTCTACACTTAGTAGATTGAACATGTACCCTTGTAAAATGCTACCTCCATTTTGACCACAACCACTTCAGTAATTTCCAGTGCTCACCATGCTCATTTAAGGCAGTGTCCTAGTGTGTACTCTGAAGTCTTCCAGTTTTTGCCTTTTGCCTATTTCTAAAGCTGCTTTCATATTTTTTAGGTATTTCTTTCAGCAGCACCCTCACTTCTTGATACCAATTTCTGTCTTAGTCGAATTATGTTACTACTGTGACAAAATGCCACACACTAGATAATTTATAAATAACAGAAATTTCTTTCTTGCAGTTCTAGAGGTTGAGAAATCCAACATCAAGGTACTGGCAGATTCATTGTCTGGTGAGGCATCGGTTTCGGAAATGATGCCTCCTTCTACATTCTCACATGGAAGAAGGATGGGGAAAGAAGGGATGAATGTGCTTTGTACCTCGTTGTTACAAAGTTCCTAATGCCATTTGTGAGGGTGCCTCCTTTATGACTTAATCACTTCCTAACTGTCCCTCTTTTAATACTATCACAATGGCAGTTAAGTTTCAACATGTGAATTTGGAGGAAGCATTTCGGAGCATAGCATCCTGCCACCCTACCCACCACTTAGAGTGTGAATCTCCTGAGGACTTCTCTTCAGTATTCTCCATTTCCCGTGGTTCTGTCTTTCACTGGATGCTGAAGACACTCTAGCTCCACAGCCTGTAGGCTTCCTTTATATTCTGCAGCGCAGTGAGGTCCTAGAAAGTCCTACACTGAACTTCCTCTGTTCCTTCTTCAGAATTCTTCTGTACACTTTAGTAGCTGTCAAAAAATCCTAAAGCTGTTAAGTTCACCATAACTCTATGCTAATTTGATATGAATTTCATACTTCCCAATTTCCTCTAGACCAGCAGTTCTCAACCTTCCTACTGCCTTGGCCCTTCAATACAGTTCCTGTGGGTCACAACCCATAGGTTGAGAACCGCTTCTCTAGACTTTGCTGCTCATTTCTTTATTCATGTAATTCACTCCTGTTTTATTTTATACGAAATACCTCTTCAGATACTAACCTTGCTTTTCTGAATACTTCCTTTCAATAAATAAGACCTAATAATATCAAGGCTATTCACTGTCACTTCTCTTTTCACCTTATACATTTTACCTTTATTTTCAGTTATCCCTTTCTTCTTGTCCCTTAGAATAAAACATAATAACCATTATTCACAGGTTCTGGAAAACAAAACCAAATCCAAATTAAAAGCATTTGCTCAGGCACTAGAGATGGTGTCTTGAGAGGAAAGCAAGGTCTATTCATATCTGCTTTATATTTGTGTCTCTTACAAAAGAATAGTCTTTAATTTATCTATTGCTAGATAACAAATCACTCAAGAACTTTGTCACTCAAAATAAAAATTGATTATTATTTCTGTTGGTTCTAGCTGTTGTCAGGGTCAACTCATACGGTTGCAGTCAGATGATGGTCGAAGCTGGATTATCGGGAGGCTTTCTCTATTCACATGTCTGGTTTCCAGGCTTGGTTAGCTAAAACAGCTGGAAATCTCTTTCCAAGTGGCTATCATGGGTTTCCTCACAGCTCAGCAGCCACAGAGGGGTCGAATTTCTTACATGGCAATTCAGGATATTCAGAGAAAGTGCTCCAAGGGACCAAGGCAGAACTTGCAAAATTTCTTGTGATTTAGAATCACAATGCTCTGGACTGACTCTGCATGACTCTTGTCAGTTACAAGTCAGAAGACCCCACCAGCTGGGGCTCATTGGGTGACTGTCTTTGGAGACTATTTCCCAGAAATATATATATACCTCACTACCTCCTTACTCCTTCAGTTCTAGCGATCTGTCTTTATTTCCCCTGCTTGCCTTAAATATTCTCTTAAATTGTTCTCTCAAAGATCAATAATATCTTCCTTTCTCCCAATCAGCATTTTTAGAACCAAACCAGTATTTTCTGAAGCTGTAATTTCCTCTGAATGTTTTTGCCACTTGTCACCTGGTTCCTCCTATGATCTAGGTTCTGAGCTTCAATTATTTCTTTCTCCTTCTTTGGCATCAATTATTGTAGCAGGTCAATCTTCACCATTTTATAGCTTTCCATTGCCATTCTCAGTTAGATTTCCTTTGCCTTTTTTGTTTGTTTGTTTGTTTTGAGACAGAGTCTCACTCTGTTACCCAGGCTAGATTGCCATGGTGTTAGCCTAGCTTACAACAAGCTCAGACTCCTGGGCTCAGGCAATTCTCCTGTCTCAGCCTCACAAGTATTTGGGACTACGAGTGTCCACCACAAAGCCTGGCTAGTTTTTCTACTTTTAGAACAGATAGAGTTTTGCTCCTTCTTAGGCTTGTCTCGAACTCCTGGGTTCAAGTAATCTGCCCACCTTGGCCTTCCAGAGTGCTAAGATTACAGGTGTGAAACATAGCACCCAGCCTCACTCATTACTTTTAACAGGGCTATTATATTTGCTTCCTAAATTATCATGTTTTGCTTTTAGTCTTTTTTTCTCTAATCCCTCCTAGATAGTACCTGGATTAATATTTCTAAAGCATGGCTTTGTTAAATTATGTTCTGTTTAAAAAATGAACTCCAAACTTCTGCTGTCAAGGTACCCTATGGCTATAATCAGATTCAACTTGCCTTGCCAGTGTTAGATCCCATTACTTTGTTTCACAGACCTTCTGTTTCAACTAAGTTAAAATTCTTGCCTTCCACCAAATATCCATTTTTCTCCAAGTGTGCCTTTCCAAACTAGTTCTTCTCTCTGTAAAGCTCAAGTTCAATTTCCTGTATTAAAGTTTCACCTGTTTCTGAATTCCTGTAGAACTTCTCGAGTCTCTCTTGTTCTGGTGCATTTTCTAGTCTTTTAACTTTGCTTAAATTGAAAACATTTCTAAGGCAACAAATAGGTTTCATTTATGTTCACTACAGTGCTTTGTATAATCTGTGCACTCAATTACTAGCATACTTTTACATATGCCTCTTGGAGCTCATGGCTTCAGTGACTTGTCCAAGTCACACAATGCTATGGAAAAGATGGGCCGTGACTTCGAATGGTATGTATTTCTGAGGGTGACCACATTCTGGGGCTGCCTTAAATATATTTTTGAGGGGTAAATTGTTTCTGTTTGTTCTTATAGTCATATATGTTATGCTGAACTTTTTCTTGTTTTGTCTTTTTTTCTCTGCATTATAATGCTAAGAATACCAGTGCTCATTGGTACAGTGTGAACGAAATCATTTTCAAAAGCTGATAGGCTCAGGGCAATTTAGAAGTTAGAGATCTCACAATTATCTTGATTATTTTGGATTCCCATTGATTCCCATGTTTCTGGGAGGCAGCATTTAAATGTATAATTTTAAGAATCAGCTATAAGATAAATGTGCATTATTCCATTAACCCCTTCCTCCCTGGCATCAAATTTTTCTGTTTATCCTTATGCTTAGATTTGAAATTCTTATGAAGGTACAACCCTTTTGTGTGTTGTACCCTTGCACAAGCTACCTTTAGCTAAACAACCTCATTGTAGTTTATAGTCTGCTTGTGAAATATTTTATAAATTGGAAACATTATACCAGTGGTTAGCTGCTTAGTAGTGCCTGGATTCCCGCCATGTTAAGTTGTACCTAAAGGAAAATGCCTTTTCTATCTGCCCCAATGGACAGCCCACTCTACAGACACACACAGCCCAGCTGGCCTGCACCACGTGGACCTCTCTTGAAAACTGGGGACTCTCTGGCTCCTTTTCTTGCCATTTCCACACACCATTGACTAAGTTGTCTTATAGAGATCTGTATTTTTTCACCCTCAGCAAACAGGTGCATACTAGAGCGTATTCAGGGCCATAAACAGAAGCACCATTTCTCACACCTGGATTTGTTCCTCCTGGCTCAGTTAATGGACCATTTATTATCAGACTTGTCATAAAATATAGATGGTTTTAATAGTCATCATATTTTTATCCATTTTCCTCTAAGACCTAGGATTTGGGATAATTCAGGTCAACTTGGATATTGTCAATTAATCCTTAACATTTCCTTTGCTGTCACTACTTCATACAATGAATATGTAGGAATCTAATATTTGACTTTTCATGTGTGCATCTGCATAGGCAGTTTCAGTTCAAATCTCAATTCCAACACTAGCTGTGTGAATTCAGGTATTTATCTCTCTCATGCTCAGTTTTCTCATTTATAAAACAAAGCAAATCTGAACTTTTGAGGGATATTGTGAAGAAAAAAATGAGTGTCCTGACTTTGATTATAAAAATCACTTTCAGAAGTGAGAACACACGAATCCATTCAAAATATAATTAGAAACTGTGCAGGCAACCTAGAACTGTACCTTCTAGTTGCAAGTGGAGAGTGGGTAATTTGAGCGCATCTGGCATTTAACATTAACGTTCTAACCTGGAGAGCCTGTTGGCATTGTGTGAGAAGCCAGTCAGGGACTCTGCCGGATCTATGTTCACACCACCATCACCACCACCACCACCACACCTGGATGGGCTGCAGGACATCTGCGAGCTGGAACTACATGGTTTTACTTGTCAGCCTCCAAATGAGCATGTGCCTGACTCAGTGCTTGTTTGCTAATCAGTGGGTAGCAGCTTGACCAAGTTTAAAACAAGTCTGGAGGTCAGGGTTTGGTGGAAAGCTTGAAGGTAATCTTGGTAAGCTTCTGTGGGTATGTAGGCCAGCCTTTCACCAAAGTTTGCAATAATTTAAGTATCTTAGGGATTATTAAATTCCTACTGTGTGTCAAGCACTCCATGGGAGACACAAGAATATAATTTAGCAGGATACATAGAAAATATAGAATAGTCAGTAGTAAGCTTGAGGAAAATAATCTTCAACAGGACATAGGCTCTACCAGAGATGGCTAAAGTTCTTGCTGATTCAGATGTTTTTCAGAGGACTAAATCTAGCATTACCTTCTAAATATTCCTGGGTTTTGGCCATTACTCTAGCATAATAATTAGGTTGATGTTGAAACCTAGGCTTCTCACCAGTTTTCACCATTTTACCAGGTATCACCATTTTCTTGAAATGCTGTTTGTGTATTCCTTTCTTTCTCTCCTTATACTTTCATTTCTATAGTATACTTTTTGTTTTGCAGAGACAAAGGCCTCATGGTCTGCTGTATGAATTAAGAGTTTACAAGGCATGGCAAGAATCTGGTGACTAGATGGGTTACTCATATCAGGTAGAAGTACAACATCCAATGCCATATCTTTTTCTCCAGCCATGAAAAGCCAATTTTGAGAACTTGAGTTTATAATTGAAGTATTAGCCCGACAGGATTATCTTGAGCCTGCAGCCACAGAAATGAGGAGGGTGCAGTTGCTCTGACAGCTCACATTTCTGCTGTTAGGTTATTGCATCTCTGATCCATCTACTTTTTCCTATCCTACCGGGGTAGCCCTTATAGACTTCCTTCTTCTGCCTTCTCTCTGGATTTCAATCCTTGTTTATTGAGCTCCTATTATGTGCTAAGTATGATTCTAGGCATTGCGATTAAACAGAAACTTATATTCCTAGGGGAAGGAAAAAGAAAGTTTATTTTATATATATATATATATATATATATAAAAAGTATCAGAAAATGACCATATACCTCATTAGCATTTTACATATTTCCTTCTCAAAAGAAGGAATATATATATATTTTATATATATAAAATTATATATCAGAAAATGACCATGAAAAATGGCCATATATTTCATTAGCATTTTACATATTTCCTTCTCCAAAAGAAGGAACATATACATATTGTACATATGTACATATATATAATTATGTATCAGAAAATGACCATGAAAAATGACCAGAAAATTATATCAGAAAATGGCCATGTACCTCATTAGCATTTTATGTTTTTCGTTTTCCAAAGAGAAGAGCAAAGAATTTTGGACAGGACCTAAAGCCCAAGGAGTTGGGTTTTGCCACTGATACCTGCTGTTTGCAAAGGTTAAGCATATTAGTTATCCAGGAGTTGCCCTAGAGTTGATTGGACTCACTTAAATTAAAAGAAGTGATTTCCCAAAGCTGGCTGTGGTCTTTACTGCAGAAGAGAGCACACAGGTCCCCTGAGCCACCTATCCCCTCCTTCCTTACACAGCTAATTAAGCATAGCTCCTTTGAGCCATGACCAACCCTTCTTTCTCAACTTATAGGCTAATGCTGAGAAACTCCCATGTTCTGTATGAAAAGCTCTTGAATGAAGCAAGTGCAAACTAAATGAGTCAACTTAGTTGGCCAAAGACTTGACAGAACAAAAGTCAAAGCTTCTGAGTGAGAGTAGTAAGTAATGTGCTGTCACTCATGAGTCATCCTTATTCCCAGAAGTCTCATGGAGACATAACTGAATTAATGAACTACCCGCTGAGACCACAGGGCATTTAAAGATTCTAGGGTGGAATATAGCCTCTGAGATACTCTTGTCCACACGCATCCCTCTTGTCTGGGAAGCATTACCTCTGTGGCCCTTTAGGAGGCCCCACCTAGCTTCCAAGAAGTAGAAAGCAATACGCAGTCCACAGAAACAACTCTCAAGATCAGAAGATGATCGGATTCACCACATAATCTACTAGTCATGACTTGTGTGCAACTTCTACTTCACTGAATGAACATTTTGAAAACATCATTGAGGGCAGTGCCTATGGCTCAACAAGTAGGGCACTGGCCCAATATGCCAGAGGTGGTGGGTTCAAACCTAGCCCCGGCCAAAAACTGCAACAAAAAACCAAATTAATTAATTAATAATAAAAACGTCATTGATGAAGCTACATCTCTTTTTACACTCAGTGGAAGTCACGGTCTGTACAATGGGCTACATGGGCCTATGTGATTGGCTCATGGCCCCTCTGATCTCATCTTCCACCTGCCCCTTCTCTTACTTTACCTTCGCTTCATTGACTCTTTGCTGTGCTTTGAACATATTGGCACATTTCCACCCTAGAGCCTTGCCCTAACTGCTTCCTCTGCTTGGGATTTCTTATTGATTCTGCACAGACTTGCAGATAAGGGCTGATGAAGTGCATTTCTGGGGCAAGTCAGGATAGGCCCTATTGAGAAGGTGACATTAGAGCTCTGTCAACCCATTTCCTTAAAGTGCTTCTTTTTTCTTAGTATTTATTACTTTCGGGGCAAACTACATTCTAGACATAATGTATGTTTATTTTTTTCATCTGTCATGAGTACAGGGGTCTTTGTTCATTGATATATGAGTAACAATCATCTGGAATACTACCTGGCACTTATTATTGCTCCACAAACATTTGATAAATTAAAGTTAGAAAAGTGTTCCAAGGTTTATTCTTGACTATTAATCACTATTGATATATATATATTTTAGACTTTTATATTATAGCAATCTCTTTGGTTTTTAAAAAATTTATCATAAGCTTTTTTGTATGTTGTATGCTCATTCATTTATAATGACTGCTTTTAAAGCACCAAGTAGATGGACCTGTAATTTGACTTGTATCTCTGCTATAAATAGCATATGGCTGGATGTTTGCCTATAACTAGAATTAGTTTTAGTACTATCCAGAGATAGAATTCCCAGGTCAATGAAAATAAATGATGCATTCTTGATGCTCAGAGGCACACACTTTAAAAAAGTAAGTGAAGATCATTTGGGCTATATAACATCCTTCTGCCAGTAGACACCTGTATATCTAGATGCTAAATCTAGGTTTAATGCTAAATTGAAATTAGTTGACAAAACTGCAGGCCTGGATACCTACAAGGGGGCAGTGTTTTGGGTTTTAGCAAGGACACCTAGTGGGACTGTTCTTATACTTCCATCAAGAGTGTGTGACATTTGGTCTTGCTACAAAGCCCCCAGTCCGATTATCTGTGCCATATAGGATTTGTGGGCTCCCACATCCAGAAGCAAAGCCGGAGGATAGTGTCGGTCTGGCTCTGAAGGAAGAGTTATGTGACATTTGTGTTGATAGGCACTGGCTGACTCCCCTTAGACACTGGCATTAATTTTCTACTCACTTTTTTGATGAGGAAATTGGTGGGTAGGTGAGTGAAATGAGGTGGATCTGAGGTGATAATTCTGCTTAGGCTGCAGGACCTTTTTATTTCTTTCTTTAACTTCACCTTTTGGCTTTTGTGTAAATTAAATATTAAGTTTTTGCCTAGCTAAGTCTCTCCTCCCCTCCCTGGGTCCATGCTCCAAATTTTTCCTGTTCTTTTATTGTGGTTACTGCCAAAGTTTTTTTCTCGTGCCCTGTCTTGTCAGCTGCTTCCAGAGGAGATCAGTACTAAATGTGGTCAAGTAAGCCTCATTAAGTGGGTACTTGTTCTGTAACATATACGATACATTGGTCTCAAGCCCATGATGGATTTTACATTTTTCAGAATCCTTTTAAATGTGATATTTTCACCCAGATATTCTTCAAGCTCGGTTCCCAGGTCCCCAGTGACCCTTGAAATCCTATAGTAGTTCCATCAGGTTAGAGATATTTCATTGTAATACTAAGATACTATTTGCTTTTCAAATTCTTTTGCCATTTGAATTGATGTGCAAAGCAAAGATGATTAAAATGGCTGAAACTTTATCACAAGTCCAGGAAGCAGCACTAAACAGTACTGGTAATCATCGGATTCACTAATATGTACTCGCAGACTAAAAGGAAAAGTTAGTTTCACTTAAGGGTATCCTTAAGGAAGCAGTAAAAGTTAATTTGGTTACATCTGAACCCTCATTTTATATCTTTTTAATATTCTGTGTGACAAAATGAGAAGTATGAATAAAGAACTCCTATTTTATACTGGAGTTAAGAAGTGTGACTAAGTTCTCAGCTGAGCCAGCAGTTTTTCTAGGGAGTACCACTTTTGCTTGAAAGAATGATTGATGAAGTAGGCTTATTCAAACTTGTGTATTTGTCAGTTCTTTTCTCTAAAATGAACAGAGTAAACTTGTCACTTCAAGGAATACAACTGAAAGCATTTGTTGCCAACAATGAAATAGGAGCTTTCAGGCAAAAATTAGATTTTAGAAAACACGTGTATGCCATCACGAGCTTGACAGCACTCATGTCTAACACCTTTCTGATGAGATTAGTGTTGATGTAGACAAATGCTATTTTGTAAATATTATATGTGGTGTTGTGATATACAAGATACATATATCTACACACACACAAACCCAGATACATAAAACACTATCTCCAGGTAGTTAGTGTCAGAACTGAGTTATGGTAGGAAACCAAGCTGGTGTCCTCTGGAGAATTGCTTGGCATATGGGGAAATTCGCCACAAATCTGGTGTCAGAAGTATTACATGTCCAAGTGAAGAAAAAAAACTTATTTTTTCTCTTGTACGTTGTATAATGAAATGTGTCAACACTTTGAAGATCTGGATAATTCAATGAATATATACTTTTCAAGTTACCCCTAGCATGAGATTACAAAATTACGTGTGGTAAATGAGCTATTCAAAGTTTAAGATAGACTAGTAAATTTTAAAGTAACAGGGTTAATGTAATGAAATGATTTGCTCACAAATTGCAACTAACCCTTAAGAAACTTTAGTTTGTTGAGTTTTGGTGTAGTACCAAATCATGGCCACAATTATCTGAAAGACTGAAAATGTACCTGCCCTCCCCAACTACCTGTTCATGAGAGATTAGATCTTCGTATATATCAGCAGAGCAATACAAGTGGTCCCTGGGTTACAAATGAAATAGGTTCTGTAGTTTTGTTCTTAAGTTGAATTTGTATGTAAGTTGGAACAGGTACATTTACCTAGTACTGTAATAGTCTCCATTCATAAGTAAGAGTCATGTGTCATTCAGATGTTTGTAACTCAGGGCTTGGTATATTAGCTTATGTTCTTTTTTTTTTTTTTTATTGAATCATAGCTGTGTACATTAGTTCAACCATGGGGTACAGTGTGGGGGCTTCACATGCAATCTGAGATATTTTATCAACCTGATTGACATACCATTCATGATATTTTCTCATTTACTATA